>NMRB01001707.1:95339-114338 GCA_002633025.1 Notospermus geniculatus | reverse complement strand
CAGGCAATTTTTGTGGTTGCCATGAAAGTGGCCAAGTGTGCTGTGGCCGGCAACGACCACTCACCACGGAAATTCTGTGGTAACCACGAGTCCCTGAAAATCAAACCGGTTTGATTTCTCACCACGAAAATTTGGAGGTGATCCAGTCATTAGTTCAGGGGTTATTGCACTTTTTGTGTTTTTGGTTTTGGCCACCAGGAGGCCAAGCTAAGATTCGAATCGCACCGAAACTTGGTGTCATCCATGTAGGTCAGCTGACCTAGGGGTATACATTTACATGTATATGTACCAAGTTTCTGATCAATAGCTCCAGCGGTTACGAAACGTGCCCGGCTAACGGACGACGACGACGGACGACGGACGGTGCACCACGACAAAAGCTCACCGGTGAGCCAAAAATGGCTTGGAATTACATGTACTAGTATCCCTGGCAAGACCATTGGGGACCGACTACAGATCCACTCCGGCCTACGGTCTACAGCACTTGTAGACACAGCATGCCATGCATGGGCCGCATCCATGAATTTCACAATGATGCACAGGACAGCGAACTGGTGCCCCAATTTAACGATTGACAAAAACAGAGTTTGGGACAATCAGCAAATGAAATAACAACGCATTATGATATTGACGTTGCTATTAACATTCCCGTCGTCGTGTTAACACTGATTAATGATGACTTTTTAGCAAGTTAAGCGGCCCATACACGATCAATATTATTGCACAATATGAGGATCACAATGGGCAAAATTATTGCCAGTCTTTCTTCCACCCATAATGCGAAAGCACACGACCACCCATTTGGGCCCCATATTGTGCAATAATATTGCGCCGTGTATGGGCGGCTTTACATGTAGATGTTTGCCGATAAAAAATTCAATAAAAAATCGCCGGCCCCTATCTCACGCTATGGCGGTTTTTTTTCTTTTCCGTAAATGACGCTGATGACGTATTCGTAACGTTACAGCAGACTGTGTTTGTGTGTGTGCTGCTGGCCTAACTTTTTAGCTCACCTCTGTGAGGTGAGCTTCTCTCATGGTGTGTCGTCCGTCGTCGTCGTCCGTCGTCGTTAACATGGGTGGCACGTTTCTAAACCGCTTGGGTTAGAAACTTGAAATTTGGTGTACAGGTAGCCTATGGTAAAAACTATCTCTGGGCCGAAACTTAGCGCTGCTGCTTGTACATTCTGGCCTGTAGGGGTGCTTTGTGAAAACCTTCTTTTGGCCGTATCTCCTGAACGCTGTTAGCTAGAAACACAAGACTTTTATGGTAGGTTCCTCTGATGAGACTACACCACATAAATCCCGGGTTTTTGATTTGACCTACTTTTCAAGGTCACAGAGGTCAAAGTTCAAAATTCGCTGTTTGGTGGCACATTTCATGGCATCCCAATGAATGTCACGTGTGGCCACCAGGTGGCCATATTGAAAAATAGAATTTTTGACATCTGTGACCTAGACAGGAAAGCAGTTTGTTCATAAATACCACTTGTATATAAATTGCACTTCTGGGTACCATCACCTGAGTTTATGTCATTGACTGATAATACTGATCAGACCATAAAAATACTTCTTGGTGTGTTCAGCTTTATCTTATCTGTGCTGATCCTTCAACATTCGCCATGAGAGTCACAGTTTCACACTTAACCACAGAGACTTATCACAGAGGTGAGCACAATGGCCCTGGCCATTTCATTACCATTTCAGTGGGATTTAGTCTGTGAGAGGAACTTCTACGCCGAGTTGACGCAGACAATATTCGTCATTGGAACAATGGTTGGCAGTGGAAGCTTAGCGCCTCTGGCAGACAAATTCGGAAGGAAACCAGTCCATCTCGCGTGTCACGTTTTCCTCGGTGTAATCTCCGCTTCAACTGCTGCGGTCAACGAGTATTTTGCATTCATCATTTTAAGGATGCTGGCAGGAGTGGTACTACCGGTAGGTGCTTTCCCCGACTGTTCCGCCTATTCTCATCCTCCTTTGACAAAATGTCACCGGGAAGTCCGTCTGTCGCGGGGTCTGTCGCCGAACTGTCCGACGTCGATGCGCCGCGACGAGTGGAGTTAGAAGGGACACTAGGTACTGACTTCATCGCTGTAGCCGCCGTGTGTGCCTGTAGTATGTTGATGGCTCCATTCATCTTTCACTTCCAGGGAATAACCCTTACTGGCGTCATAGCCTCCTGTGAAATCTTCCCTGCCAAACAGCGTACTTTCGCCGGCCAGTTCATCTATTTCTGGTGGACGGTGGCCCTACTCTTCTACGGAGGATTGGCTTACGCGATCCGTGAATGGCGTCACCTGCAGCTGGCCCTATCACTCATTCCAATGATATCTTTGTCGGGATACTGGTAAGAATACAAAGAGCTTTCACATCTTTCACTTCCAGGGAATAACCCTTACTGGCGTCATAGCCTCCTGTGAAATCTTCCCTGCCAAACAGCGTACTTTCGCCGGCCAGTTCATCTATTTCTGGTGGGCGGTGGCCCTACTCTTCTACGGAGGATTGGCTTACGCGATCCGTGAATGGCGTCACCTGCAGCTGGCCCTATCACTCATTCCAATGATATCTTTGTCGGGATACTGGTAAGAATACAAAGAGCTTTCATTTACGGAGCTTACTCAGTAATAGAGAGTTTTCGCAAAGCCCCCGAAACGCCAATTCCAATCCCCACTGCTCGATGCCACGTAGAGAGCACCGAACAAAAAGACGGGCGTTCGCACTTGGAGTTTCTAAAGTTCGTAAAGACCAAAAAACACAAATACTGTTGTAGGAAAATAGGGGAAAACCTATTTTATTTGCTGGTAAGAATTAAAAAAGAAACTTTCTTTTACTTGACGAAGTCTATAGCTTGTGATTTTCTTAACTCGGGGAAACCCGATTTGCTGGCATTCATCTCTCGTCACCGGATGGGAGTTGTGAATTTCATATCGCTTACTCAGGGGCGGATCCAAGGGGGCACACTCGGCCCGTGCCTCCCCCTCTATTTTGTGGAAAATCTTTAAAATTGACCAGGAAATTTCGAAATTTTGCGAAGATGTTAAAATTTGACCGAGGTTTTCCACGATGTGTGCTGGCTGTGCCCCCTCTTTCCCATGATTCTGGTCCGTCATACTAAGTAGTTCTCTCGAATTCCATAAAAATATTCTCATTTCTGATTCTATTCATATAGGTTATGTCCCGAATCAATCCCCTGGTTGGTCACAAACAATAAGATAGCTAAGGCTGAAAAAATCATCCATAAAGCTGCCAAAATAAACAAGGTCCATATTCCTGACCATCCGTTTGATTCAGTCGACGATGCCAAGCTTGGACGGATCGAGGATGACGACAGGCGATCCGACGAAGGTAGGCTTCGTAGGAATGAACGTGGTGAAGACAGATCTAGTTTTACAACACCGTCTCCCGACCCTGTTTGAACAATAGGACAGGCTTTTTACACGTCGATAGAGTTTGTTCAAATCGCTATTTTTTGCATAATAAACTGCGAATCAACAACCATATTGGCGTTTCATGACGTCAGCGTCACGAAGCTGTTTCGTCATTGCACATTTGGGGAGGCAGCGACGCGCCCAACGCGGAGTTCAGGCGCAAAAGTGCAGGACAAACCAGTTGAGGATCGCGTTATTCGCCTGTTTGATGGGATCCTTTTCATGTTCCCGTCAAGCCCTCATGACTTTTTCTCTGGCACACGATAGGTCTATCCTTGATACCATGGCGATTGACAACGAGCTCGGCATGCAGCCGCTGCCGTCTGCCACGATTAACATCGACAAGAACGATATTGGTAAAAAGGAAGGAGACGGAAAGGTCACTTTTAAGAAGAAATTTAGAAAAGTCATGAAAAGGAAACACGGCGTTAAGGATGACGTGAATAAGTCGAAGATTAAAAAGGGTGATAATATTTTTACTGCGTTGAAGCATAAGCTGTTGCTGAGAAACATGTTCGTTCTTTTGTGTCTTTGGTAAGTCAACAGGTTTGTTTGGGAGGATCACAACTTGGATGCCAAAAATTGACCAGGCGAGATGATAATTTAGACATATTAACTAACATTTTCGTAAATATACCTTGTAATTCTTGTTCTTTTGTCTTGTCTTCAAGGGGAGACTGAAAACCTTCTTTCGGCGGCCAACAGTCTTCCCTGTATTATTTGACGTGTCATTGAACACTCGGGTAGATGTTGGTATTGTTGATTCCTTGTTGGAGTTTATTTCCATGGTTTCTGCCACAGGTTTGTCAACGGTCTTGTATATCTCGGCTTGGCTCTTTCCTCGGCATCACTAGCTGGAGACAGATACCTCAATTTCTTCCTTATCAAACGTTGGCGGAACTCCCAGCTGTTTTCCTTTGTCTCTACGTTCTTCAAAAGTAAGTTCAAATTCGACGGCACCTGGTCATCAATATACTGCCTTTTCTTTTACTCTGAACAGGTCGATGTATAGATCTAAGGAATGAATCAACTTACTCCCTGCTACAGAATTTTCCTTCATTTGAAAAGTGAGGTGATTTCTTATCGGAAATCACAGTCCAGAACCATCGTTTTGAGCAAGTCGATCCGAACAACGATAGACTGTCCCCGGGCGTGGCTGTTTGATGATGGTCTCCTCTCCTTTTACTTCCAGACACGGAAGACGTCTACCGCTGTGTATTTTTCATATCATTACGGGTGTCTCCCTCGGAATGATTGTATTTGTGCCAGAGAAATCAGGTATCTGACCCTTGCATACTAATAGTTCCTTCAAATCAGTCCTGCCGGTGTTGCACTCCAATGCAGGGCATCCTGTCCGAAGAAATGAAGTGGAACTGACTAACCGTTCGTTACAATTCCTTTTCATAATCAGCTGAGACGGCCGCTGTCAGTATTGCTTCCGTGGCCGCTGAGTAGACTGTATATTGACATCACTGACGCAAAACCAGAGAAGACACATAGGCCTATACGGCATACTACCGAATTTTCAGGTCGGAGTTTTAATCAACCTTTTCTCCCACCTTTCAGAGGATGGTACCAACCTCTTGCCGTTGATACTATTTTTGAGTATCATCGGCCGCTTTGCCACAACTTTTACCTTCAATGCTCTGATAATGTACACGCTGGAGCTTTTCCCAACAAATGCAAGGTATGCAGACCCGATAATGACGGAACAGGTATATGTAGGCTATACCTTATTTCGTGAAGGAAATCGAAGGCATGTACAGGACGTCTGTAGAAAATATTAAAACTTCTCAATACTGTACCTCACGTAGCCAAATAGATGAAGGCATCCAGTCGGAAGGAATCGGACTTGGGTTAACGCTTTGGGTTAATATTTCGAAGTGGCTTGGACTTTTTATCATGCTCACGCTGAAAATTTATTTACAGGAATTCCGCACTAGGGGTTTCGTCAGTTGCAGCACAGGTGTCTGGGGCCATAGCACCGTTTTCAACGCTTTTGGTACGTTAATTTCACTTCATCACCTCCAAGAAGTTGGCCAGCGACTGCGACTGGTCCCAAACAAGGGATCAATGATAGAATAGGAACATATCATGCTCTTAATATCACTTTTGGCTAAAATTATCATTAAATCCTTTTCCCTTTCAAGATGCGGATGATATACTGGCTTCCCGGACTTATCTTTGGTATATTCAGCATCACTGTCGGCATTCTGACACTCCTTCTACCTGAATCTGTCAACCGACCATTGCCGGAAACAGCCGAAGAAATTGAAGCTTGGCACAGAGAACAACGATGCTGTCCGTGTATGAAGACAAGGGACGCTGGGGGCATGGAAGCGGCGGACGAAAAAACCGTGCACTTTTCTGTTGCATGATCACAGGTGTAACCAGAGACCGGCGTCAGTACCACTCTGGACGTCAGAAAGTTGAAGACCAGGGCCCGGCTTCACAAAGAAACTTAAGTCAGTTTTGTTGACTTAAGCCTCAATTTACCTGGCTTAGGCCTAAGTCTGCAGTTCTCAAAAAAACTTAAGCCAAAAAGTGTCTTAAAGTTAAGACGGGTAGCTAGGAGGCTTAAGTCAGCTGGAGTTGACTTAAATATGGCTGCCCTCTTCAGAAACTTCCCACTTCGCGAATATTTTTGTGTGTATCTAGGCCTGGGTTCCCCCTTATAGTCCAGTAAATCTAGGAATTAACCGGGAACAAATTGCAACAGAAGGTTTTTTTGCTTTAAATGTTTTATTAGGTGACCTTGGACATCATATCCAAAATCCCCCAAAATCGCACGGCGGGAACCCACTTAATTTGCATATTCAATTTTGTGAACTGGCTTCAACGTTGGACGCCGATGGACGCAACAACTGAGCTTTGTACAGGAGAGTGGGACCCGATGTACAGCTAACTTTGTAACGGTTGGAATTACACCCCATAAATGTATTACCAACACATAGAAACATGGTACCTCGGAATCAACTAAGCCTATTCTTTGGACGTTTTAAGCGGCTACCTAATAGAAATTGACATTTTATGCATTTTGACCCATTTTTGTGTTAATTTATATAAAAAGCATCATATCTTAGTACATAACGTCTAAAAACAATTGAGAATGTGTTTGTCTGGTGGGGCAAAAGTCCTACGGGGGTAAATGTCCAGGGGGTAGATGTCCTAAGGGTAGAAGTCCTATGTCGGGAGGGGGCCTGCGGGGTGAGTGTCCGGATACTGGTGATGCATTACGCAGACTACTGCCGTAGAAATCCCGTATAGTGAAGAATAGCTAAGCGGTGTTTCAGGAGGAATACTTCGGAGTGAAAACGACATACCTGTAGAGGTCATACAGTGCTAAATGTCGGGGGGGGGGGACAAAATCCAGGGGCAAATGTCCGCAGTGAAAGTGTCCTCCTCATACCGTCCCCATGTGACACTGTATTTTGCTCTGAGATGCCAGGGAAATGCATCCGATATTGCCAAATGGGTGCGCACCCCTCCATCGAGCTACACCCCCCTTCCACTGTGGGCTTCCCGTCGAGGGTTATTAGAATTACCCTCGACGCATGGCCGCCATTTTCTCAATCGATTCGCGAGGATTTTTGCTCAGTGTGACCAGTAGAGTGAAATTCACGGCTTCATTTTCAGCAGGTATGTAGAGAAAATTGTCACACACACGTCTGTACTTGTCTTTTCTCTGCAAATCGCCGATGAGCCGCGTAATTTGCCTTTGAAAACATCGAATTACACTCTACTGGTCACAGTGAGCAAAAATCTTCCCGAACCGATTGGGAAAATGGCGGCCATGCGTCGAGGGTAATTCTAATAACCCTCGACGGGTAGCCCACAGTGCTTTCTGTCAATCCTGGACCCGGCCCTGGGTTCAGATTCACGGGAATGGTAGGCCTAGTGTGACAACTGATAATGAATGAGTAAAATGCGATACTATTTGTTGAAGCGAAGATGACCCGGATTCATGGTATACTCCAGTAGGCTCACATGAGTCCTATGTACCGTGTATCTGCTTATCAGCCGCTGTTTATAATAAGTAGGTCACTGGAATTCCCCTTCAGCTTTAAATAAACTTGGGAAGTTCCCATAAAGAAAAATGCAGGCAAAAAGTTGCACTTATTTTTTGTGCAAAACCATCTATCACACAGAAAAATATTCATCTCCACTTGAGATAAGTGCTGTCTTGAAGCCCTTTGAAACACAATTATCTTGTATTTGAGATAATAATATCTCGAATCGAGAAAGCATCTGTCTAGTGGCAAAGCCTGATATATTTGTGACTCTACCTGAGACAAATGGCGTGACTCATCCTGAAGAAGTCAGGTCCTCTTAGCTTAGCTCCCTAACTCGCACGCACGAGGCCCTGAACAAACCAGCAGCATTCCCTGGAGTAGTATGGCCATGACGTCTAGATAGCTTACTCCCTATACTGATTCCTCGTCGAAGGCATATGAAACTAATAAATTCTACAAAGGCCGGCAATTAGAGCTGTCTAATATCGTTATTATTATTATTTAAACGTTCGCAATCATACATTCAGCTGTTTTGATCACATAATTTGATTATTTACTTCGATAGTATTCCTTTTACGGTGGGGAAGAACACCCTCGGAACAGCAGATACGTTGCCTGACAACTGGTCACGTGACCAGCATCCCAGCTCGCTCAACATGGCGGGCGATTCAGTTGACCGACGGCTTTCAACGAGTAAGCATCTCCCATTCCACATAATACGCTGCATTCTGAAGCGACTAACAGCATCATATGTATAGCATACGACATTATTCACAGAAAATTCCATGTAATTCAAGCCCAAATGATGAAATAGTGCAGCATTTTACGGCCGAAGCGAGGGTTTCGCTCGCCTCATAAGCAACACACAGTCGTAGTAGAATTCATTAACATAAATCTTGATTGCGACGCGCTGATTGGCCGCCTGTTTTCTCTGCGGTGGTACTCCAGAGAATGCTGCTGGTTTGTTCAGGGCCTCGTGCGTGCGAGTTAGGGAGCTAAGCTAAGAGGACCTGACTTCTTCAGGATGGGCGTGACTCTACCTGAGACAAATAGCGTGTTAAGCCTCCCGATACGCAACGTATCTCACGCTTGAGATATCAATAACATCGAATCGAGATATTGGTCATCGCAAATAAACTAGATCAGTGCGGGCCACCAGTTGGGCCTGACGAGATAACAGTGTTGCAATTTGCAAAAAAAATATTACAGAAACGCTGACTTACGAAAGCAAACACATAAGAATATTGATAAACTATTGTTTGAAATCTGAGATACAAATTATAGGTTGTGAATGTTTCCCTTTCAGAATTATAAAGACAATAATTGTACAGCGTCGGTTTTCTCTCAACCAATACCATGCAAAAGATTCTGTGCTGTGTGCATTGGTCTACCCTATCATGAACTGAATTCTACACAGCTTCTCGGCCTATTGGCTAAGTTGAATTCTAAGAGTTACGGTCTTTTTGCATTGCGACAGTTAAGCAATCAAGGCCAAATAACTCTACTAAGGGTTGTTGCAACCATGTGGTTGGTTACAAACAACCCAACAGTTGGGTTGAAAGATCCAACAATTGGGGTTGATAAAGAACTCAACTGTAAATAAATAAACGGCCATTGATACGGTTAATAACAGAGAAGTAGATCCAAGTTGGGCATCAATTTAAAGTAAAATTTCATCAATGTCAAAATGATCTACAATTCATGAATTCATGGTTACCATAGTTACTAGCGCCACCAATTGTATAGTCGCAATAGCCTAATAGAGGAACTTCACGTGACGTCATCATTGACGTCATGATTCGCACGTCAGCCATGTTGGACGTCATCTGCAGCTACGAATGCGTTGGACGTGACGTCCAACATGGCGGCATCTCGTCGCGGCAGTGACGTCACAATCGTCGCTGCACATCCTCTGTAGCAAGCTGCCTCTAGAGTCCCTTTAAGCTCTCTCACACGTGCGGCAATTTGCGTGATAAAAATGATCCAGTCATTAGTTCAGGAGTTATTGCACTTGGGTTATTGGTTTTAGACACCTGGTGGCCAAGTCAAGAATATTGAATCGGACGGAAACTTGGCGTCATACATGCATGTAGGTCATATGACCTAATGGCATTATTGTACCAAGTTTCAGATCAATAGCCCCAGCGGTTACGAAACGTGCCCTGCTAACGGACGACGACGACAGACGCTGCACCATCGCAAGAGCTCACCAGAGGTGAGCTGAAATTTGCAACATGTCCTAAATCTCCTAATCATAGGAAGATTAGACGTTTATTTTCCTGAATCAGTCCTTTTTGTATACAAGGACTAGTATATTTCAGGAACGACTATTCTTTCACAGGTATTGCCAGTCATCAACTCATTATCACTTCTCCAATTTTGCTGCCTTCGGTCGTAGCCCCGTGCCACTATTACAGCCATGCAGCACTGCCAAATAAGACCACATTTAACGCGGGGGTTTTGTCATAGTGATGCGTTTTACGCATCACAAAAAAGGTCTACATCACAACTCCTGCACAGTAGCCCCCCTATTAAAGAGTAGCTTAGCTTCTTGTTACCATGGAAATTTGTGTTAAAGTACCATGTGATGTAAAGTATGTGATGATTATGGTGTAGCTCTATAACGTGACTTTGTTTACTTTGTAATGAGGGAGGTACATTGACGTTTTTGAGGGCTGTGGTGGATATTGTTGTTTAAATGTGAAGGGCAGAGCATGTTGGTGTGCATTGATTGTGTTTTGTAGCTTTTCACTGCCCGTTAGAGTAACTTGGTTCATTACTACAATGTAGTTTTGTAGTGTATGCATGATGGTATGCAGATTAGGTATCTGTTTTTGGTAGGAGGAAAACCGTGTAAATGTATAAGGGTAAACTGAAGGTGTTGTGGTGGAAATAATGATTGGTAATTGTTTAATGTGTTAGGTATACCAGGTGTTGTAGACGTCTTTATGCATTATTGTCTTGTGTGTTCTTTGTTAGGGTGTGTTCTTTGTTAGTGTCGAATTGTAGTTTTTTAGACAAATTCCTTGAAAAGTGCGGTTTTTCTCGTTTGCACCAGTACCTGTCCTCTAATGGCCTCTATGGCAAGTTTCAGTCTGCCTACCGGGAGGGGCACAGCACCGAGACGGCACTCCTTCGAGTCCTGAACGATGTTGTGCTCGCTCTTGATAGGCAGCATGACGTCATTCTGGTGTTGCTAGACCTTTCCGCGGCCTTCGACACCATCGATCATGACATACTCATGAACAGGCTACGAACTCGGTTTGGCATTTGTAACAAGGCCTACGATTGGATTAATTCCTTTCTTCGAGGAAGAACTCAGAGAGTGTCAGTGCGGTCGGTGGTGTCGAAGGACCATCCCCTTGAATTCGGTGTTCCCCAGGGTTCGGTCCTTGGGCCAGTCCTGTTTGCCTTGTACATGACTCCAGTCGAAGACATCATCACCCGCCATGGTCTTAATGCAGTAATCTACGCTGACGACACCCAGCTCTACATCGTCTGCGACTCCCGAACGGACTCTAGCACGATAGGTCGCATTGAGGCCTGTATTGATGAGATCCGTCATTGGATGCGAGTGAATCTGCTTGCACTCAATGACGAGAAGACCGAAATTATCAGATTCTCATCACGGACCAAGGATGTGGGTCTGCGGGTTGTCGCGAGCGATGTTCGAGTTGGNCTAGTCATTCAATTAATGTATTTATCAGTAAATCAAATGTACTTTTTTATTTAGATTTTTATTACAATTAATATATTTTATGTGTAAAGACGGTTGAGACATCAGTGTAACGGTCTTAAAACAATAAATATTATTATTAGGGAGTATTTTAGGGAGTATTTTACATGTATTTTATTTCATTTTTATAAGTTTGTGTGACCATAATATTTTGAAAACCTAGGCCTACTCTAAATTCCCACTTACCTGTCCCATTCCTGAACTCGGAAAAAATGACTAAGTCCGAAGTTGAAGATAATGGGGTGGGGGTATGGTCAGTAACAGTAATGTTCTGGATCAGTAAAAAGGACTTGTCAATGGACATACGTTCATGTTTGCCAGGGCATGATGTGACAATGGAAAACCTGTGGCGGAACGTGTGTTCAAGGTAATGTTCGTTGGTGCATACGGCCCTAAATGTCCTCCTTAACTGAAGTTAGGTAATCGCTATGTAACCGGTCAAATGCATGAAGAAAGATCCCACAGAACCTACATTGTGCATGCTCTCTTGTATTATAGTCCAAGATCACTGGTGGTGATTCGTGCACTGCGTATTTTCTGGGATCATAATGGTTTGGCCAATCTTTTGCCCCCACGTCGGTTGACTACAGGAGTCCTCACCCAACTTCTTCCATACCTCCACCGACATCAGGACAAAAGACTGGCCTCGTGCACGACCTCGACGAGTACAGCCTTGTTCACACTGCAGGCGCTATGCGACGCGGTGCGATGTGATGCGAAATTTTTCGCCCCTGGTTGTTCCCATTGTTAAGCCTATAGCTGTTGACACTTGCGGTGGGACGCGATGCAGTAAGAAGCGGTAGGACGCGACGAGCGATTTCCACCGCCCGACCGCTCCTGCAGTCTTTTTCCGCGTCGAATCGCCTGCTGCGTGAGCTGAGGATACTGGAATATTTGTCCACAATTTGAATGACATGAATGATGTCATTTCTGCTAATCATAACCACCGCACACAACCGCGTCGCGCCGCGCTGCGCTATGTCAAAACTGACACCGCTTGGCGATTTTTTCAACGCATCGCACCGCGCCGCCAGTGTGAACAAGGGTTTTTTTAATTAAAATTGTAAGAATACGGCTCTCTTCTCAGTATAAGGGCCTATTCATACTTGCTCGCGGATCGTCAAGCGCATGAAACTGATCGCAGCTTTCCAAGGCTTCAATGTGCACACACATTTATTGAAATTGATCATAGTCGGCGTAAAATCTGATCCAATCTAATCCAATTGCCTGATAATAATAAAATTTGAACAGAAGATCAACATTCACAGTGTCCAACTTGTATTACATTGTTATGTCACTTACCGGTAGGTCATGTCAGCCATCACCCCATTCAAATTAAGGTTATCGCACGCCGTCATTCTTCGCTAGGCCTGGGATTGTGGGACAATAAAGTGGACAGGTCATTATTCTTTTTCACCATACCCCCACCCTATTATCTTCAATTTCGGACTTAGTCATTTTTCCGAGTTGAGGAATGGGACAGGTAAGTGGGAATTTAGAGTATGTTTATGAGTTGGCCCTTGCTGTTAAATTTTTATTTCTTTTGTTTGTGGATGTGTAGCATATGAAAAACGTCAGTGTGGAGGTGATGTTGGTTAGCTTGGTACGGAAATTGTGCACCATTGCATCATTTATTTTAACTGGGTGAATAGCAATCACTAAATGTGAAAGTAGTAGTGTGGGATTGACCTGCATTTTGTTTCTGCGTCCGATTGTAGAGTGGATGTTTTAATGTGTTCGAACTTGTAGTAGGAAGCATGGGAAGTGTTACATGGCCGGGGTTTGCGCCATGATTATTGTTTTATTGGGTCACGTGGGCACCATAGTGAGCCATTATTTTCGTCCTTGATTTTTCCGCCGGCAAAGATAACGGCTTTAATAAGTGACCATTTGTATCCATTTTTGATGGTATGGTTTGTGTGGGTCATTTTCTCGTGTCCAGGAGATAATGAGCTGAGAACGTTCAGTGTGAGTGCAGTAAAGACGGTTTTGTCAGTTTTCCTTGGCGGTTTCATGAAGATAAGTTGGTCATGGTTTGCTATGCATCACCGTACATGTTTGTGTACTAGCGTGGGCCAAGAGTGGTCGACGGTGGAAAAATGTTGGGACGTTTGGCGGACGTTAGTGCCTTCAAAGAACCATAAAATTGCACCCTGAGGGGGGCTATCGTCTTAGTCAAGTAATCTCTTCACCGAGTTCGTTTCTCACCTGCAGTTAAGTTTGTTTAGCAGTAAACGAAGTCGAAAATCATTTCCTGTGTAAAACCAATGCTGATATCATGGCGGCAGTGATTATAAGTTTTGATGCATTGTGGGATATGGCAGGCAGAACAAATGAACAATCCCTTGGATTTTCCCCCAATGAACGCCAAGTTCACTAAGACAGGTGTAGGGTCTGCTTTGACCAGTCCAAAAATGCCAGTGACCTACCAGTGACTGATCAGCAGATATACAGTTGGGGCTAATGTTAGCCTATACCATGAATCTGGGTCATCGTGGCATTATGAGGCTGATTGTTGAGTGGAGTGTTTGTGCAATACAAATAACAATCCTGATGAGGGTTTACAACTTTCGCGTCAGATCCCTGTGCTAAAACGTAGTACACATGTACACAGAACACGCAATCCGAACTTGTGAAAATTTTTTATCTCGCCAGTAGCAGTCATGCACTCCGTTTGCTCCCGTAGCAGAACGTTCTTCTTCCCACATTATAGAGTTTTCGCAAAGCCCCCGAAACGCCAACGCGAACGTCTATCCTTTTGTTCGGTGCTCTCTTTGTGGCATCAGAAATATATTACTCCATGGGTTTGGCGTTCGCGTTGGCGTTTCGGGGGCTTTGCGAAAACTCCCTATTTATCTCAAGATTACCCGTACCCATGCTGAACACTACTGCCAGATCCCTGCTAAATGCGTGCTATATAATATTAAACACCAAAGCTCAGAAGAAGCACCATTATATTTTGAAGACAAGGAAAATTCTACTTCTCCCAAAGAACTCAAAAGAGAAAAAAAGTTTTTTACCATGATTGATACGGTATCATGATAGCTGCTGATAATACTCTGGTCATGGAGTACTTTTTGCATGCATATGATCTCTCACCATTGAGTCATTGACTTGTGACAGAGTGTCCTGACACTGAAACATCATGCAGAATACAGACTAGAGACTAGAATGGGGCCTCCCTTAAGCCCGTGTCACACTGTCCCGAAATTAGACACCCGATGGCCACACGAATATGGAATTTTGAATTTCGCGTGAAGATGGCCCCGAAGTCAACTTCCAGAATCTTGCAAATTTTCGATCCCAACCGGTGTCTTCTTCAGGCTGGCACTTATCAGTAAGATTTCCAAAAGTTTCCATAATTCGTAAGGCCATCGGGTGTCAACTTCGGGACAGTGTGACACGGGCTTTATGGTCACATCTGCCAGGAGAACACCTCGCTTCAAGGACACTTAAGTTTATTTCGTCCTTTTTTACCTACCCCATGAATTTTACGTGCCTTTTTTACCGGTGCCTTTTTTACCAGTGCCTTTTTTACCGTACACCATATAATCTGTACTAGAGTATACCGTGCCCGGGATAGGCCCTACCGTGCATGTTTGTACAAGGCCCTTAATTATCTGTGGTCCTTTTGTTTCCGCTTCCCAGGTGTATTTACCCTCACTAATGCGATCATAATAAATGCCAACGGAATGTGTGCCTCATACATGTATGTTTACAATCCTACCTTGTGGAATAAAATTCTGGGATCAACTATTTGCGATGCCATTTGGACTGCGCATTGTCGGCCGCGTTGACTGTGTCTGAAACAGATGCTTTTAATTGCTGTTTTTCCCAAAACCTTTAAGCAAATTGCGACTCCCCAACTGCGCCAAGATTTGGAATTTAAAAACAATGACTGCTACATTTATATGTTCTCGTCCCGTAGATGCCAGCGTATCACAACATTAATTTTGATTTAAAATCCTTCCACCCCACCCCACCCCACCCCCTTCCAAACGGGTAACGAACTGATGGTCTATATGCCACATCCCCTTCGAACTCCGGTATAAACGGCAAAAAATCGACCTTTACACATTCAAGCATGTGTAGGCCTATTACCTGCGTGACTGAACCCCCCTATTTAACCTTAATCCACAGATTCCGCCGAATCCACAGATTCCGCCGAATCCGCATTTTAGAAATGGCCCAACGCAGGTGCCCCAAGCATGCCAAGTACCATGTGTAAAGATTCCAGGAGACCTTCAGGTAACGCTTTATCGACAGATAGTCGAGTTGAAGGTATAGACTCAACGCCTAAGCCCAAGCCGGCAGCCAAGAAGCCCTGACGTATCTTGTCCACTTGGGCCTCCCGCCGCCGCTGCCGGCCTATGATAGGCCGGCAGCGGCGGCGGGAGGCCCAAGTGGACAAGATACGTCAGGGCCATATTGATGCCTGTTTCGAACTCAAACTTCGTAAAGTCCTTTTTGAACACCAGCATCAAGAACCTTTTTTTTTTATAATTTTTTTATTTATTCCCATGTCAATGTACACACATGAATTTGGTAACCAATAAAGTAAACGGATTAACTTAGAGACTCTTCATATCGGGCCCATTTGGCCAGAAAGGTCCCCCAATTCTGAGAGCTGTTGGCAATATACCTTTCAGTATCATACTTATATTTCAAAAGTGCTTTGAATTCCACTAATGTTAGAGACTTTTTCTCCCTATTTTGAAAGATGAAGTATCGCGCTAAGATCATCACATAATTTACAAACAGATCTCCGTCCATTTTACCTAACAATTTTTCTACATTTCCAAAAACAATAACTTTTCTGTATATTTGACTGATGAAGGTCCTCAGCTCCTCCCAGAATTGGGTTACCTTACGACAGGATACAAACAAGTGGTGTTCTGTTTCACATTCAATATTACAATATGAGCAGGTACTATCTCCAAGTATTTTCCACTTAAAACAGCTTATAATTCACGGCCAAAAAGTTATGAATAACCTTATACTGGAAGGTCCTCAAATATGTTTCAGACACTGATGTCTGTGGAATGAGATAAACTTTTTCCCAGTCAAAATCACCTGGTTCTTTATGGAACCATTTAGAAATTGTAACCTCATTTCGAGGGATCAAGTTAATTTGGTCAATAAAATATGAGTACACTTGCTTACTGCTGGACTTACTCAGTCCTGTTACATCTTTAAGTTGAATTTTTACATCTTTGTAAGACTCCGGACACGTACATCTCAATTTTCTTATGTCCTTTCCTATCAAGGACACTAAACCTTGCCATTTGATCCAGTCGAATGTAATGTTCCTAAAGTTTCCTTTTACCACATCAATATTTAAGGCGTTTCCATTTTCATCAAACAAATCAGACACATGAAGTATTCCACTTTCATAAAAATCATCAAAAAACAATGTTCGACCTCTATGTTTCACACTTTCATTATTCCAAATAATTGCCTTACAAAGAACGGACACACGCCTCCAGTTGGTAAACACTTTAAGGTAAAATTGTGGCATGGCGGTTTGAACCTGCTCGGTCGCATGATGCTGAATCATGGTGAGATTTGATATTCAAATTTGAGAACATGACATAAGTCAGAATCTGGGGATGGTAAAAGCCTAAAACCTTCACCTGTGCCTATGTTATCACGGATGAACTTTCAGATTACACAATGATCTTGAAGGTCAGAGATCAAGGTCAAGGTCAAACTGTTCTAAAGCGCAAATCTCCTTGGAATTTCAGGAGAAATCGAATTAGGAGCCTGAATTAACCATCCCCAATAGGTTTAATCAGAGATCCTGTTCCAGTTACGCAATACTTCTCAAGGTGAGATGTCAAGGTCACAGTCAACCATCACAAATAACATGAGAAAGAACCTGGTGATGGTGGAAGCCTAAAACCTTCATCTACACCTAGGTTATCAAGGATGAGCTTTCAGATTACGAAATGAGGTGACGGTCAAGGTCAAACAGTTCTGAAGTGCAAATATGCTCGGAATTTCAAGAGAAAACCAATTAAGACCGCCCCATCAATGGGGCGGTCTTCCTTGTTTTTACTGAATTTCTCTCTCTCTCTCTCTCTCTGGATCTCTCCATCCAATCTGCGGTTTCACCACGATAACTAACGAAAAACGCCATCTATCGCGTTAAAACTTTCAGGAATTGTAGATGTGCATATTACACAGAACCCTATTGATTCTTGGGGTCATCCGTGTACAAATAGTGGGAAATTTGGGTGAAATTTCTCGTTTTATCTATATTTCTAGTCTCGGTCACCCAGCCGCTGTTTCGAATTTGGGGATCGAACAAGCGTCTGGGATCAAACTGCGAAATTACTGTTCGGAGGCGTACCAAGATCCTGGTACGCTCGCTGATTGGCTAATCAGGGACAGAGCTAGTCATTCATTTCCATCCGCCGATTCCTCCCATTTAAAAATCACAATCCGGCTGCTGATTGGGCAAGAGAATTGATCATGTGATCTCATCATGGCGACGACCATAAATGTCAGTTGGGTTTTCTCGATCTCGCTTTCCGTACGGATACACAATTCCTGCTCAGACTTCAGCCTGAACTTCAACTCCAGTAAGTTGATGCTGTCTCAGATCACTTCGCTAATCGATTCATTGCCAGATTCAGGCATTCTGGAAGGTTGTGGGACTGAGTTGAGTGAGTGAGTCTGACCCGAAATTCGCAGTTGCGCGAGACTACCATCGAACAGTAAAAATCAAGTTTGGGGCCAGACTCTGTAATGGTAATGAAAGAGTCTGGCTGCGCGAGACTACTATATTTCATGATTGGTTCAAACTGAGTGACTGAAATGCCATCTTCAGGCAATTCATAGTACTATTACTATCACTTCTATAGCATGC
This sequence comes from Notospermus geniculatus, assembly GCA_002633025.1. Taxonomy (NCBI): domain Eukaryota; kingdom Metazoa; phylum Nemertea; class Pilidiophora; order Heteronemertea; family Lineidae; genus Notospermus; species Notospermus geniculatus. The sequence continues at coordinate 96,288 of NMRB01001707.1, read as the reverse complement.
AGCTAACATTACACATGTGCTTTTAGTTCGTTATGTGTGCTGAAGATGGCGTTGTGATCACCCTGGACTGGTTCCTCTCTTGATTGATGGTTCAATGGATGTGGGGAAGAGTCAATCCCTTTCTGGTCCGCCAGATATCTGTTATTGGACCCTGTTGGCAGTACATAGCACACAGTTCAGTTTATCACTGAATAGTAGTGACCTTTACAGCTTCTCCTGAAGTTAGTAGGGAGAAATCAAGTCTCCCTCTTTTGAAAAAAGTCTCCCTGCTTTTTAGGAAAGGGAGACTTTTATTCTCCCTATTTCAAAAACCTGGCACCAACCCTGGCCGCACGATAAAAATTCTCGATCAGTCAACTCTGTCTTAGCTCCCAATTTCCAAGGGCGGTCTTTCAAATTGACTGGTAAGTCAATTTCTAGTTAGAAGCCTGAATTAACCATCTTCTGTAAGTTTTATAACGGATGCCTGTTCCAGTTACGCAATAATTCTCAAGGTCAGAGGTCAATGTCACAGTCAACTGCCACAGATAACATGAGATAAGTGATGGTGGGGGCCTAAAACCTTCACCTATACACGCTTCCTAAAAAACAACAGGGACCTTATTCACAAAGCCTCCGTAAGGACTTACGGTACCGTAAGCATTCCGTAACTAGATACGTGGTATTCACAAACGAACCGTAACTTTACGTATTTGCGTAAGGTGTCCCGTAAATTGCTTACGTCCTATTCACAGAGTTACGGTGCCGTAAACATCCGCGTAGAGGTTACGGTCTATTCACAAAGCCACCTTAATATACATAAAGGAGCGTCGGCCTGCGTAAAGCATTTTTAAAACTCATGTCAACACTGTAACGCTATGATCATTGGTTGTAGAGGTGTAAGGGTATCAGGACATTTACCCCCAACCCCCCGGACACTTAACCCCGGACATTCACCCCCCCCCCCCCC
>NMRB01001707.1:62658-95334 GCA_002633025.1 Notospermus geniculatus | reverse complement strand
GGGGTAAAAGTCGGGGGGGGGGGGTATATGTCCTGGGGGGGTAAGTGTCCGGGGGGTAAAAGTCCTGGGGGTAAGTGTCCTAGGGGGTAAATGTCTAGGGTTAAGTGCCCCAACTAGTGAGGCTTCGGAAACTTGACGAAATGCAGAAGTCGACTTTATATCCGTTTTCAGATGGTGGCGCCACAATACCGCCCGCTGCAAATGCATGCTTTAGCATTTTAGCATACATGTGTAGCAAGACCGATAGGCTTCCAATACCATCACACCAAACTAGCACCTCACTACCTTCTTGAAAATGTTGCCAACAGGGAGAACTGTGTGCGAACGGTGAGGGGTACTGGCGACAACTTTTTACACTCTTCTTACGTAATTCATGGCTCGTGCCGGGCGGATCGTAGGCGGCCTACTTTAGACATAACTCGCCAAGAAAGTTGCACGCTCTAGCCCCTTTTAATTTTTTTAGAGCGGGGCCGGGCTTTTCGAGAACTACTTTGGTTTGAAAAGGGCTTTACGATGTTTAATGTTTCGTAGCCACGAAGTGGCAACCAAAGATCACATCCAACACCAGAAGAAACGCACACCGAATTTCGAATAGCTCTCCGCGAAGTTGACGACAATAAATTTATAAATATGTTTTGCCCGTTGTACACTTAGGATTTTTCTTGTACTAAAAATTATAAACGGGGCCTAGATGGGCCTTGATAACATAAGGGTCCCACTCCGCGTTAGCTACTGCGAAACTAATGTATTAGGCCAGCCCCACTTACCGCGATCTATAAATACACACTTTATTCCCGGGCATGCCGATCTCGGCTGGTGCAATGCTGCTGTTCTATTTATATCTGCAAGAAAGTAGTCCTGGCAGAATGCGCATGCGCTGACAAGCGAGACTGCTGGGGGATTCCGAGCGCTATATCGGTCTACGCGGGGATTCCCCATGTCTAGTCGGCATGTTCGGGTGCTTTCAGCGAGTCTCGCGTGGTTACTGTCGTCGCGATTTTTTCATAGTTTTTACTTAAAAATGCTTGGAAATTCATGATATATTCAAACAATTCCAAATACTTCTCTAAATCAATCACACAGTGTTTTTTTAATGTTTTTAAGAAGTATTTGCCGAACATTCTGCGTTTGCATCCGGGAGTTTTATACCGTAGGTATCCATGTAAACAAATAGGCCCTATGGCTTCCATGTCAGAATGGGCCATTTCAAGTGACAATTTCCTGATGGATCTGGATTGTTTTTATCGTACGTGGGGTCACTTGGCACTTTCAATGTAGCCTGTTATCCGCAGTAGGCCTACGTCATTTGACAAAACATGAGAACGGCCCATGCCATGCTATTAAAAGGCCGATATTACGAGTCGGGAGTAGGCCTAGCCTAACCATTGCTAAATCACGCACATCACATGCACATGTGCACACACAAACATGACAAACTGCGTGCTGTCACTGTACCTGGTACTGCAATGGATTCACAGGGCCTATCAGATCAGTGCATGCATGCAATGCATTGGCCTAGGCCTAGTGACTAGACTATGGCATGTATGGCCTACCCTGCCTAGGCCTACTACGGTGGGCCTACTCACTCGGTCGGTCTACACCTCCACTCCACCATCATCGGCATGTCCACTCCATGTGTATCCGCTCCTCACTGTCGACTGTGAACTCATCATGCAAAAAAAACCCCTGCACCACTCCTCACTCACTGGCGTCGACTGTGTGTGAACTCAAAAATCATGCAAAATCCCCTGCACCACAGTGGGCAGGCCTAGGCCTAGGACAGGGCCATGTCGATTTAGAGGAATCAGAGGAAAATTCAGTCTGCAGCCCATCAGACACTAACCATCACACCGTTATCATGTACTAAATATATAAATACAGCCACGTGATCAAGTTAATATCATAATAGCTTTAGTGGAACTTGCATTTCGGCCTTTTTTCTCCTAAAGTGTTGGCATTCGGCCCTCAAGTCATTATTAGACTCTCATTCTCACCAACCTCGATCATGATGTGTTTATTATAACAACTCATTAGCCCAGGAAATGTTGTGAATTGTCTATTCTGGTAATTTTATACTTTATCATACGGTGATTTTCTGGATTTTCCAGCCCGATTCCTCTGATTCCTTCGATTCCTCCGATTCCTCTAAATCGACATGGCCCTAGGACAGGTAGACTAAAGCCTACAAAAGGCCAGGCCGCACTCCACGTGGTGGTTATGAGTTAGGTCTAGCTAGGCCTGACTGCTGAAGTAGATCCATGTTCAGATGTCGATGTACCGGTACTGGTAGGCTAATCATTAGGCTAGGCCTATGCAATATTAGTACATTCATCTGCACTCGGCAGTCCTTTTGAGTACGTAGGAGTCGCCGCAGTCCTTGGAGTGAGGAGGTGTCACCGCAGAACTCATGCAGTGAGGCCATTTTGACGTCGAAGGGGCCTGTCATGACATCCGATGTCTAGGCCTACGTACGTATGACCATGGAGGTTATAAATACATCACAATTCACATCTTCCTATACCGTACTAATACCATGACGATGATTACATGGATTATGGCCAGTACCATGCCAATTCCATGGCCATCATCCTGTTGTAATTTATTAAAATGAAACAAGTCAAAGGTGAAAGTCAGTCTGTCGCTATGAACCTTGTCTCGGATTCAATCTCAGTGTTTTGATTTAATTTGAATAACAAATCGTATTGACATATAAATCTTATTGTCATTCAATATTAATCTTATTGACATTATTTTAGAGGCCTCAAGGCCTATGTTCTCTGATTTTTGTTTGATTAGTGCCTTGTGCATTATTTTCCGAATCTCAAGTGAACTTTTCCATGTCACATGTCAATCATCTCAGTGACTCCATCTCTTTACAGAATCAGCCGAGCCGGAAGTCAGCTTGATCAACAACCTTCATATGAGACAAACTTTGGCAGTCCTTATCATAGAATAAACTACATGTTTACTCGTTGTACTGGTACTTGCTTCATTCCTGCGCAGATGTTCAATCAATGACGAAAAAGATGGATAACAGAGGAAAAATGCAAATGGGCCAAGAAGCTGGACATGGATTTAGGGTTTGATGCCCATGTATGACTGATGCTCACAGTGACTGCTATTCATATTGCTTAGATTTTAGCCCCCAAGGCTGATTTTACATCGGATGACATGCGACACAACATGTAGGTGAACATGGCGTTCACAGCGGATTAGGGGTGTGTGTTAAAACATTTTGGTTCCCTCAGTCACCGCTAGGTTGAAAGGTGACTTCGGTAGCGGCCGCCATCTTCGGGGCTAATTTTTTCGCCCCGATGCTATATTTAGAAACAGAATGACCTGATTAGAATGGAGAATCCCAAACAAACCGACATGTTCAGAAAATGTCAACATGGCCGATTGGCAGGATGTCAGACATGTGACAAGGGAATCCCCAGATTATGATAATGAGTCTCAACAAAATGGCGGTCGCTACCGAAGTCACCTTTCAACCTAGCGGTGCCTGAGGGAACCAATATGGTGTTAAAATCGACTGTCCTGGTTGAATGACGATTCGACTGCATTGGGTCAGTCAACTTTGGACGATTCGACTTTAAAAACAATTTTAAAAACACCCCTAACGCATTGAGTTTTGCTGCAAATGTGGGCTAGGCTTTAGAGTAGGCAATTGTTTTTTCTTGTCATGTGTATGTTCAGTACTGATTCTCGTTTCTTTCCATGAGTTAATTAGCTTGAACCTGGTGTTGGAACTGTGATAACTATGAAGTTCTACATGTATCTCAGGAAGTTGTCTGATTTACACTGTACTAGTACATGTATTTAACTAGTGAATACTGTGAAAGATCTCGGCTGCAGATGAAGTGAAGTAATAAATGTTTGAATCAGATATGAATCTTACTAGTCTTAACTCCCCATCTAGAATTACATTAGAGATTTTAGAGATTATAGCTACGTCTACACGAGAGACTAATTTGTCTCGGGTCAACTTTGTCTCGAGACAAAATAACCCGAGACAAGTAACGGAGCGTCTACACGGATGCATGACGTGACGGTGTTTTCAACACTGCGCGCCATGTGACGTCCATTCCATTACGTCATTCGTGCCGTATTTATCAATAAATAGGGAACCAATATAGGCCTTTGTCCCGAGACAGACAGGCGAGTGCGTCTACACGACAACTGTCTCGAGACAAGGCCCCGTGTAGACGGTTAACTGGAGCTAAAATGCTCCGTGTAGACGTAGCTTATTTCTTGAACTGTGATCCTTGGTATACCGCTACGCGCTTGGCCCTGGATCACTTGGTGACGACACTATGCTTTACAAAACATAGTCCACACTCAGCAGGATAATCTTGACTGTTGACTGTGGACGCTATTGAACCTGCCCAAATCCATAAAACCTTTCTAGTTTTTTTGTCTAAAGTGTTCCATAGGTATTATAAAAATGTTGCCCGAAATGGAGGGAGACATAGCAAATATTCCCCGCTGGGATGATACTCCTCATATTTTCATGGGGGGGGGGGGGGNGGGGGGGACATCTCCCCACAATGAGGGCAACATTTTTTATCTCGTGCACCATAAGTCCATTATAGGGATGCTGCAGAGAAAGGGTTTGTCAAAAAGAATACAGTTTTCCCAGCTGTGGGGGCGTGATGTCCCGTGTTTGGTGACCTCCGGAGGGGGACATTGAAATTCTCGGAGATGATGTGACGGGATTTGGCCAATGGCATCCGCGGAAATTTACTTGAGGTGTGAGATAGATAAATGTAAGCAATCTAAGCTAGAAAGGTTGGAGACAAACTTGTCCCGAGACAACTTTACTCAAGACAAGGCCCTAGTGTGCAGACGGTGTCCAGAACAGGTTTCATCCTCATTCAAGGGAATTCCCATGGTCATCCGTCAGGAAATTCTGCATCTGCTGTTACTGCTGATTAAGTCCACCGTAGTAGTACAGCTGCACATCTGAAAGGGGTTGAAGTTATCCTCAATGGACTATCCTAGTGTTACAGTAGCAAGATGCCCCAGGGCCCCTATTACATAGAGCTACACACTACCGGGCCGGATTCAGTTTTTGTACACGAGTATGGTATTGGGAGTGTATCATGGCTCAATTTTAAAACATCATTGAACAAGGGACAAGGACACTTTTTTCAAGGGGACATTAGTTACTGTTACACCATAATTATCACGAGTAAGAGCAACTCCAAAGGATTGAAGTGCCATTGGTGATCTAGCAACATTCAACAATGCAAAATTCTCTAGCCTAAGGCTGGTGTAGTAGAATTTAATGTCCCCTGATATGTGATGTCCCCCAACAATACATTTACGGATTAAGCGGCACCATTGAATAGGACTCCAGAGAGACCAAGACCCTTAATCCTGTGTGTGACAAGCAATGCAGGGGGACATCAGGCGGGTGGGGGCATTAGATTTTATCACACTGGGTTCACGTAGAGCTACATGCTACATCGACACGGCGGCAAACAAAGGTTTCATGATCTTGATTCCTTTGTGGAGCCATCGTTTGCCGGCGTGTCAGTGCACCGTGTAGCCCATCTTGGTGTGAGAGGAATATGTGTCCTAGGAATGCAAGTCCGCCAAACAATAGCCCGCTATTGTAAGGTTATATTCGAATGGTCATGGTCTCTTTAGCCATATATTCTAATCCCACGTTGAACAATGAGACCGGACTTTGGTTCCCGGGGATGCGATTGCTTTCACACATGCCTTAAGCGGCGAATCCACTGTCGCGATCTTGGCTTGAGAAGGTGTTGCGTTCCCTTGCAATCACCTTATATGGCAATTGGAAGTCCTTATAAGGTAACCGCAAGGGAACGCAACCCCGTCTCAAGCCAAAATCGTGACAGTGGATCACCCGCTTTAGGAACCTCACATAGGTAATTATTTGATAAGTACCTGCCCTATGTATCAGGGTTCCCTTGTCAGGCAGTGTTGTTTTTTATACGATTTTGCTGGTGCCACCCAGAGAGTGGTGATCAGTAAATGGATAATGGACTCAAGGGACTATTGGTACATCACCATAGATCGAAAGTAAACTCGTGTAACTGTTGTTGAAGTCCACCAGGATAGTAGTCCAAACAATCATGGGTACAATTTGCACTGCGAAGTGCATTCACTCCTGTGAATGCATGGGATAGGAATCAGCTAGCAGCTTATGCAGATGGAGTTGCGCCATTTTAATGAAAACCTGTTTCGGGGGGGGACTACAATATAGCATTTCTTTTACAGAAATTCCAGAACAATTCTCTATCTGTTTAGAGAAACACTAACAGAACAATGAAACATTGGTTAATTTGTAATGAAAATATTTTATTTGTTTATACAAAAGTAAAAAAATAATACCTACATACTGTATCCGATGTGTTTAGTGGCCGCGACCGGGAAGATCGTCGGGCCTAGATTTTCTAATTATACACGTTCCCGGTCAGCAAGTAGAACATAGGCGCAACAAAAATGCCCTTGAAGCGTAACTTTACACAACCACATTGATCTGACGGCCCATGTCGTTTTTCCCTTAAATGAAGCGCGAGTCAAGCTTCAAGTAATCTTGTTTGTATGAACTTGGTATGTTATTTTCTCTTCAGTTCTCCATCCCGAGGTAGTTGCCGAACATGACTATGTAGGATTGCGAATCAAGCACTACTACGGGCCCTTTTGTTAGATTGCATTTTATAACTTGCCGGGAACGTGTGTTATTAGAAAATCTAGGCACGGCGATCTTTCCGGCCACGGCCACTAAACACATCGGATACAGTATATGAAAACGTTTGTACAGTACATTTCAGAGCACGGAATATATACAAGTGAAAATGCGAATGCTGTCGTATGTCGGCAGTAAAATGATTCTTCCGGTACTCCAATCCAAGTTTATTGTGACCAAGTTGCAGTAAGACGAAGTACAAAAATGCATTACAAAATGTATGTCGTAAAGCGGGTCGACTCACTGACAACGTAGTTAGTACCTGGACGGACAGTGGCGCAGTGTTGACGGCTGTCAAGAAAAAGTGGTAATACTGGACTCCTTACAGACATTTAAGACAATATTTGCTGATTTCTCCAAGCACATTTAAGACTTCGACGCTTGCAACTTAACTCAATGCACGCACTTCCACCAGGCATTTGACGAAGTTACATGCGTCAAAGTCTTAAATGCCCTCTGTGAAATCGACCCTATGTCTGGCAGTCTCGGAAAACCTGGCAGATGTCACATAATGAGGAAAGTGTTAATGGACATGGTGAACCTGCAGATATCAAGAGCTGAAATGCACTTTGTAACAGGTAAACAGTAGCGAAGCCTAGTAGATCAATGCACAGGCAATCTGACAGCCCTTGTTGACCATTCAACTTCTACCGTGTTTTCCTAGACCACCACAGATACACCTTTGGACTTGGAATGTACACAGTTCAGTAATACTTCAGCAATACATGTAGACATATAATATATTCCTTTTCGTCACTTGAAGAATCCGAGTTGTGATCCTAGGGAAAATGAACAAGCTACGCACTTGCAAACTGCAGGGATTATTCGTTGTGCTGTACAGAATAAACGCTGCAGTTTGCAGCTTCACAGCTTTCTCCATTTCATCAAGGATCGCAATTCTCATGAATACCTCAATTGACGAAAACCAGCAGCACCTTCTATACAAAAAGTTGAGTATGACTTAAGACTAAGCGATGCAATGTTTAACTTTAAAGGGAGACATCCAAAAGATATTGCCCGGCGGGCACCTTTGTTTTTGTTTTGATCTGCATAGTGTCGCCTTCGATTAACAGATGGCGCTGTGCATTATTACACAGGCCCCGAGAGAGCAATCAGTGAATTTAGACCACGTATCCAACCAAAAAATGCTAGTTTGTACAAAGTGCACACCAAGCTCACTAATTCGTGGGTGGTGTGTTTTTTATGAACTACATGCACCATTTTTTAGTTGGATACGTGTTCTGTATTCACTGATAGCTCTCTCGGGGCCTGTGCCATAATGCACAGCGCCATCTGTTATCGACGGTGACACTATGCAGATCAAAACAAAAACAAAGGTGCCCGCCGGGCAATATCTTTCGGATGTCTCCCTTTAAAAAGAAGAAAAAAGACCACATGACATTAAAATGTTTTCAGGGAATTTAGAATTGCCCCCCGGATACTCTTCATGAGAATAAAATTCCCAGAAGAGTTAAAATGGACCCCATCTTTAAGATGCAGACCCGTCTGCCAAATAGATTTATGGTGATGATACACTATCGAGAGAGACTTTTCCCTCAGGATCTCTCGGAGGAGCAAATTGGCCTCGTGCACATCACCATTATAAAAAAAGGGCATTTTTGCCTAGGAATCAAAGAACAAACGATCACCTTCTGGACCCCAAAGGTTTGCAATAAATGATCTGAATAGGCAAGAATTTCTTGAGCGATGTGCTCGGGATCCACAATGCGGCGTCTCCCAGAAATATCGTTGCCTCCTACCTGAAGAATAACGATAGAGGGTCTCAAACTGTTCAATGTCTGCACAATGCATGAATTCCACCACATCTGGTGGACCTTCAGACCCCCTATCCCCAAAAAATTGACATTGCAATCGCTTAGACCAAGATTATGTACATTTTCTTTAAAGTTGAATCTGTGATGACTGAGGGTTGAAGGATCTGAAATAAATTCCTTCAACCTCCTCACAATACTATGTCCCAAAACAAGGACTTGCCTATCACCCATACTTGTGGTATATATACAATAACAGATCTATTCACAACACAACTGCGATGACAGCGTCACGTATAAAATAAGTAAATTTACACAATACAGTATATTGATATGATATCTAGACCAATTTTTCTACGTGACAGATCACTTCGCAGGGTGGGACACGACAAAAGAATTTCCCCACCGACACTCCCAGCAGCACAGAAAAAATACAGCCACAGTGCTAAAGGAACAAGATGAGCCTGGAGATTATCAGCACAAAAAAATAAGAGGAATTCACAGAAGAAAATTGGCTCCCATTCCATAGAGTTCACGTTTTCACGATTCATCGGCCTTTTTGCATGGTTTAAGCGTGAATGTTTCACGGGTGAACCGAAGATTGGGTAATGTATTTCTTATGATGCGGGTTCCATAGGCATCATTTTTCTACCTGCAAACAAGTGCGATTCATTTCATGCGTGAATAAATGAAAATCACCCGTGACTCGAGGAATGAACATGCTCATTCTTTTGGGCGTGAATTCTGTGGAACCAACCCATCTAAATGAAAGATCGTGAAAAATGAAATAGGAAAAGTGAAAACGTTAACTCTATGGAACGGCAGCCTTATACACAAAATGTTGGCGAGTGATCACAGTGTCTTTAGTTGCCCCAAAACAACTGGTTCTGATATCTCAGTGTTCAAGAGATAGTACAATGATATGAAGAATACTAACGCGATGTATCATTCATAATGTACTGACACCGGTGCAGTGTCACCGGAGCAAGTTTATTTTTATGGAATAACTAGAGGTGCTGTGATCGCTCGACAATTGGGTAACAGGTGTATGAATGATTCAGTTGTGGTAAATTGGAAGCTTACAAAAGTATAACAAATACTTGCTTTCAGTTGCAAGTCCCAGTAAATCAAACAACTACCGGGATTGTTGGTTATCAAAGTTCTACTGAAGTGTTTCGGCCCTAAGGCCTCATCAGGGTGGTAGATCATCATACTGAAAACATGTCACTGCAAAAGACATTACTCCACATACAGGGTGTCTCAGAAGTTTGCCAGGTACACTCTCCCACTACTATAGACATTAAATTGTTAACGTGAGCATTATACACTGGAGACTGGTGAACAATCACAGCTTTAAATACAGTCTACGTCTTCAATTTTGGTGAAGTTATCACCATTGAATTGAAGAGGCGAGGAGTCCACCAGGACTGGTTTACGTGTTCAAATCAATTGGCATGCATCAGTCTGAGTCTGAGACGTTTGGTTAACCAGTGGAACGAATGACATTCTCATTACAATCAGTTTATTGCGAGTTTGGCTCGGACTCAAATCAAAGGTTACATTGGGTAGGCAACCCGGCCATCTTTCTCGGACACCCTGTAGTACAACTTGTGAAAGCATGTACAATTCAAAGTTTACACAATGGAGAAGCCTGCAACAGTACATGCTGTTTTCTTGCAATAAAATCAGCTTTTAGAAGGGCCACCACAGGCATTTAATTGAAGATTAGATTAAAAGTAATGCTATTTCTAGTAATTCATAAGGCCCCAGAGCTATACATCATTTGCTATTTGTATACGGTACCAGACATGCACGATTTGAACTATACACAAAGAGTGTCCTCACAGTAGTTCAGTCAAGTAAACCACTCATTGAAATAACCTTCATCTACAGCTCTAGAATACCGAATAGTGGGACCACATGTAAAGATTATAACCAGCACTACAATACAACACGGTACTGACTAATTTCATACCTGCACATAAGGTGGAGGCGTTACAATTCAACGAACATACAGCTGATTTGCATGCAAGAAAACAATGAAGTGGGCCCCACCCAACCACACCCACTTCCTTAACCCTTTTTTCCTCAACCCTTTTTTCTCGGTTGAAATTCAACTTTGACAGTCACCTTGGATGTAAAGGGTTAAACCACTGATTACGACATTGAAGATATCAAATAACAACATGACCTACCACCCAGCTGAACACGAACACTGAATCAATTCACCACAAGTCATAAGAATATATTGGTTAGTGATAAAACTAAAAACTAGAACGAAATGATTTCAATCCACACAAGATGAAATCATTTAAATATAGGAAATTATGATGCAAAAAAACCCAAATGATATGTACATGATGCACTGAAACAACCGAGTCTGAGAAGCCAATTATACAAACTTCAGACTAGAGATATGTATGCATCATCAGCCGTGTTTACAATACAATGCCAAAAATCACCCAAAGCAGTTTTAGATTAGAAGACGGATCACACGAACTTCATTGACCAGAAAATCGTGGGCCGAGTTCTTCAAGAAGAGGTTGTCTCAGTTCGCACAGAGTACAGCACTGCAAAAATTAGTGCAGTGTAAACATATCACATGCCCCATTATAATATTTTGACATTTTCCATGTAATGGGAGACTTCATTGCCATCAGAGGGCATCACCAGTTAGCTGTCCTAGAACATCACAAAATCCAACATCACAGACAAGAAATACACGCCACAACGTCACCCATAATGATATGGACGTCATGGCTAATGTGAGGTCCGCTAACGGGTGGTCTCTAATGACAGTAGTCTCCCACTGCACGACACGGCGTTTCATGAATGAAGACTATCAATACTAAAGATATGTACAGCATTGTCCAGTGCACTTACACAGCAAAATTCAAACCATTCACTAGTTTTTATTCATATGACCCATGGACTAGAGAAATGGACACATGTTACAGCTGACATGCCGAACAAAGTGACACATAATTTAATCAAACGTAGAAACTATCTGTCCATCACGAAATACTGAGGCTGCCCCTGACAATCACCCAGAATTCATCAGAAACAAATAGTAGTTCACAATGTTCTTCAATGTAATTGCACGACATGGACTAGGAACATTAACGTGATAAATGGCGCACCGAAAAAAATGTGGCACATTGATGTCAAAATCAAACACACAAAACTATCTTTCCATCATGAAATACTGAGGCTGCCCCTGACAATCACCCAGAATTCAGCAGAAAGAAATAGTAGTTCACAAAATGTTCCATGTAATTGCATGACATGGACTAGAAGTACATACATGGTATGTGATCATTGGCACGCCAAAAGAAGTGTGGCACATTGGGTCGTATTCATAAAGTGGTTCTACCATTTGAACCGTCTTAGGCTGGTTCCAAGTGTACTTCACCACTACACTTGGAACCGGCCTAAGACGGTTCTAACAATAGAACCGCTTTATGAAAAAAATACGACCCACTGATGTTAAAATCGAACACAGAAAACTATCTTTCCATCAAGAAATACTGAGGCTGCCCCTGACAGTCACCCAGAATATTCAAAATGTTCCATGTAATTGCACGACACGGACTAGAATTACATACATGTATGTAATACTGGCACGCCAAAAAAATCGTGGCACATTCATGACATTGATTTGATGTAAAATCAAATACAGGAAACTATCGGTCCATCATGAAATACTGAGAAGCTTGTAATGGGAGACTTTATTGCCGTCAGACATAGGTCGTCACCAGTTAGGTGTCCTAGAACATCACAAAATCCAACATCACAGACAAGAAATACACGCCACAACGTCACCCATAATGATATGGACGTCATGGCTGACAGGTGGTCTCTAACGACAGTAAAGTCTCCTACTGCACGACACAGTGTTATATGAATGAAGACTACATGTATCAATTGTCCAGTGCATTTACACAGCAAAATTCAAGCATTCACTAGTTTTTATTCATATGACCCATGGACTAGAGAAATGGACACATGTTACAGCTGACATGCCGAACAAAGTGACACATAATTTAATCAAATGCAGAAACTATCTGAAATACTGAGGCTGCCCCTGACAGTCACCCAGAATTCATCAGAAACAAATAGGCCTAGTTCACTATTTTTCATGTATTATACAACATGGACTAGAAACATGAGATAAGTGGCAAGCTTAACAAAATGACACACTTTGATGTTTTAAAATCAAACATAGAAACTTATCTGTCAGTCACGAAATACTGAGGCTGCCCCTGACAATCACCCAGAATTAACACAGATAAGGTTTCAATTTTCTATGTATCTGCACCATGTTGACTAGAGAAAAATGCATGAAAGCTGAACTACATGTATTACTACTATAGAGTTGATTGTTCATTGACTTGTCGTGAATGTATGAGTTCCCAATTCGTCAGTGCAACTTACAACTCTTGGCAACCCCCTAATCATTTTCAATAAGCAAATGAATGAAATGCATAGACCAATGCAGTGGTCAATGAAAACTCTGTATTCCCCTGGTCAGTAATTCAATGCGAATGTAGTAGTTCGGGGAGAGGTGCCAGGATTTTGGCATTTTCCCACCCCTTGAAACAAAACCTTCTGACAGGAATTCACAGGTTCAGGTTTCAAAACCTTCTCACACGTTCTTATCAGACATGACAGAACACTTTCAGAACGATGCATAGAATGTATGGGTTTATTATTTTTTTTATCAATCTGGTTCAATATGAAAGTATGCGACTCTGAGCTGTATTCTCCCAACTCTTCAGTCATGCAACATGTATCCAGAGAAATCATGGAGTGAGACCAAACTTAACATTCCCAACGAACCTGTTTCGTCAGGAAATCACCCGGGAGGCATTTCTTTGTTTTATGACAACAAATTTAAAAGAAATTTGAATAATGGCACCGAAAACATGTTGAATTCCTGACCAGGGCGTAGAGACTTTTCATTGACAGTTGCATACATTTCTGAATATTACACTTCCCAGAGTTAAATGGAATGGAAAATACATAGGCTCATGATTATGGCTGCTTTGTGACAACACTCTACTCATACTGAAGTAAAACAATGCTACTGTACAGCGTACCAAATGGCAANAAAAAAAAAACTTACGGTCGGTACTCATGAAAAGTACTGAATTTCGTTATTCTTGAACATGACCCTTACAAAAATGTGCCATGTGTAAATGACATTACCACGTGGCAATGGGCAAAATTTACACCAAAATGTGTAAAAATTTTTGGTGTAAAATTTGCCCATTACCATGTGGTATAATGTCATTTACACATGGCACATTTCTGTAAGGGAAGATAAGCAATGCGACAATAGAAAGTCGGCAACAGATAGACCCAATAAGTGAAATCATGAAGAGTTACTCATTGAGGAAGGTAACTGAGCGATGGTATTCCTGAATGGATAAGCAATGCCAGCTAACCAACATGACCAAGTCTGAAGTTAATTTGATGTTAAACAACACTGACAAGTTCAGTGAGACAGACAAACCTGAACAGGTAAGTAAAATACAGAAACTGATACTGTGTATTACAGGTTGTGTTGCTGCTAAGTCATCATTGCATACAAGCACAGTCTACAGTGTGTAATATCAAAATAAAGGAAACCGAGATAAGCTCTCTATTTCTCGGATGTCCAATGCCTGTAGTGCTGTACACGATCAAATTTTTCATCCAATTTTCTGAATATGCTCAGCAAAAAAGGCCTAGATGCGGGTTTTATATTTGAAGCCCCAATAGGCCAGAAATCTGAATTTAAAAGAAAATGGATGAAAAATTTGATCATGTACAGCAGGCATAACTCGGGGGGAAATCCGTAGATGCCAACTGTTTATCTGAATGGATGGCCAAGTTAAGTATAATAATTATCCACTCATGGTGTCTGTACATTTTTCAGCGGGGTGTTAAACCTACTCATAGTCTTGATCAATTTCCCAGGAGGGGTTCCAGTTAGGATCTTAAGAGGTGTCTTGTTCTTTTTCAATTTCATTCGTGCTGGTGTCATTTTGGGAGACATTCTCCTTTGCTGCTGCTCCCTCCATTCCATTCGAATTTTCCTTTTTTCAGGTGTTGCTAGGGCAACCCAGTCTTTTAAAGTACTTTTCATGACTTCGCTAGACTGCACAAATGACACTTTTTCATGAGATAGTTTCATTTCATTCCTTTTTTTCATGTAATAATACACTGCAGGAGTTTTAGGCACTGACTGAATCTCAGGAAACTTTATGGGGGTCTTCTGAGAGGTGGTACAGTTCCAATTCATGGCGAATGTTCTTGAAAGCATGAAACAGCGTCATAAACATAGGGTATTTTCATGACTTCGCTAGACTGCACAAATGACACTTTTTCATGAGATAGTTTCATTTCATTCCTTTTTTTCATGTAATAATACACTGCAGGATTTTTAGGCACTGACTGAATCTCAGGCTTGCTGGGATTTTGATCCTTACCTTTCCTTTTTTGTTTGAGAGAAGTTAGGAGTGATTTCCGTTCAGGAAAGTACAATTGTTCCCTAGTAAGAGCTACTGTTTTTACAGACTTCTTCAATTTCGAAATATCTAGAAGATACTTGTCAACAGGCAATAATGACTTCGCAGCAACACAAGCTGTTACATACTCAGTACCAAGAAGGGGATAACCACGTTTGCAGGCAGTCCTTAATACCTTGGTCACTTTTCCATTCACAGTAGCCTGTGAGGCTAGAACTTTGTAAATTTTACCTGTCTCAGAAGGTATTCGGTCATCAAGATCACCCCCATTAGCTTGTACAAGTTTCTTTAACTGGGCCTTTCCTTTCAATGTCCCAGCAGTCAAGAAAACACTGCCAGAAAAGATAGAAGAGTTGACAGACACCCCAGCTGTTTTCTCGTTAGATGTTTCCGCCTGGCTGGTTTCTACGCCTAGATTGTGGACCCACTCTTTGTAATTGTTATGGGCAGAAACTTTATGGGGGTCTTCTGAGAGGTGGTACAGTTCCAATTCATGGCGAATGTTCTTGAAAGCATGAAACAGCGTCATAAACATAGGGTATTTTCATGACTTCGCTAGACTGCACAAATGACACTTTTTCATGAGATAGTTTCATTTCATTCCTTTTTTTCATGTAATAATACACTGCAGGAGTTTTAGGCACTGACTGAATCTCAGGCTTGCTGGGATTTTGATCCTTACCTTTCCTTTTTTGTTTGAGAGAAGTTAGGAGTGATTTCCGTTCAGGAAAGTACAATTGTTCCCTAGTAAGAGCTGCAGTTTTTACAGACTTCTTCAATTTCGAAATATCTAGAAGATACTTGTCAACAGGCAATAATGACTTCGCAGCGACACAAGCTGTTACATACTCAGTACCAACAAGGGGATAACCACGTTTGCAGGCAGTCCTTAATACCTTGGTCACTTTTCCATTCACAGTAGCCTGTGAGGCTAGAACATTGTAAATTTTACCTGTCTCAGAAGGTATTCGGTCATCAAGATCACCCCCATTAGCCTGTACAAGTTTCTTTAACTGGGCCTTTCCTTTCAATGTCCCAGCAGTCAAGAAAACACTGCCAGAAAAGATAGAAGAGTTGACAGACACCCCAGCTGTTTTCTGGTTAGATGTTTCAGCCTGGCTGGTTTCTACGCCTAGATTGTGGACCCACTCTTTGTAATTGTTATGGGCAGAAACTTTATGGGGGTCTTCTGAGAGTTGGTACAGTTCCAATTCATGGCGAATGTTCTTGAAAGCATGAAACAGCGTCATAAACATAGGGTCAGAATGGCAAGAATTACTTGACCCACCATGGTGAGGTGTATGACCATGGTAATACCTCTGGTCATCATAATTCTTGCGCTCACCACCTTCCGCCATCATCCTGGCTAATGAATATGGCTGTTTCATCATGCGTGGCACATGATCGATGTACATCATCATGTACGGTGTGAGACGCTCCCAACCATACCGTAATCGGAACAGTTGATAAAACTTTTCTGCACACTGTACATAATCAGAACATTGCTGATCAGTGTAGCCCCAGTGGAAGTCATCTGCCATGCTAGGAGCGTCACGCCCAGAATCAGACTTGGGAAGAGGCTTGTCACGAGACAAGATACTTTGCATTAAGTAGAAATTATGCCAAATTTGCTCAACCAACTCGAACTCGGTATACTGATCCGGCATTTGGAGTCCCTCAAGCACCTTAACTGGCAAAGTGTTGCGCACCACAGTTTTGCTGTTCCAGACAGCTTTAAATGGATGAGGAAAATCCTCAGTTGCTGGCTCGAGGACAAGAATGGCATAATTTCTACTTAATGAAATAGGCAGAAGGTTTCCCTTCCCATCAAAAGGAATTGTAAAATTTCCCTTTCGGACCCCTCGCCTCTGTAACTGAGTCTCTAGCTCACAGACTTTTTCATTGAGAATCGCACTCCTCTCTTGAGCATTTGTCAGATTTTGACACTTATTGGCAAACTGAATTATTTGATCAACCTCCAGAGAAAGATACTTCTCAACAACCCGAGCTTGGCCATGTAAAATGCAAACAATGACTCTCTCCAGAGGGATGGCTGGCAGAAGTGACTGTGGAACCTGACGAGTGATGGGATGATCCAATTTCGTTCGAAAGCCATCATTGTTGGTTTCTGACTTAGAGGTACGACTGCATTCCTGATATATGTCCCATCCACAATCACTAGTTGGTGACAAATTTCTATCTAACAGAGCCATCAGGAATTTATAATCACCAGAAAGGAAAAAAATGTGTCCAAGTTCTTGCTCACGCACAATGAAATCATTTAAACGACATGACATATTCCCTTGAAGATTGATTTCCAGGTTATCCCTAGAGTCAGAATCATAAAACAAAGCTACCTGATGGATGGAACTGCTGGACTGATATTTCACATCATTGACACACGCATCATTGTTCAAGAGGTTTATGCCCATTGAGGTTGTTGGACGTTTCCCAACTTGACGACCATCACCATACACACGCCAATGAAGTGAAATACCAGCGGGAAGCCAATAGTAATAGTACTTCAGAAGTTGAACCAAACGAGCAGGGTCAACAAACCAACCTGTGGCAGAACGTTGCGGGCACAGCACCAGTTCGAATTCATCTCTCAAAAGTTTGTTTTGAGAGTTAACTTGACGTCGACTAGCTATTGCACCAGGTAACGCAAGTCTCACTTGGTCCATCAAACGCCTGCCTTGGAAGTTTTCCTGGATAAAAAGCACTTTATCAGGGGACATGATTTGATTTTTAGAGTTTGACAGCACCCCAGCAACATTGGAGGTTAGGATATTATCCTCCGTCTTACCCCTAATGCATTTGGCCTCCTTTCCAACTTGAACCCAATCATGAGATGTCAGGACAGCACGCTCTTTAACAGGTTTCTTAGTGATGTCAGTGGCGGAAACACAGGCAGCAAGTCCAGACATCATTAACTTCTTGTTGCCACCAAAGACACCATTAAGAATTTTTTTCAATGCCTCCTTAGTCTGTCTTACCTGATGGGGTGTTGGCACAGCTGATGCATTAGACTTAGAGACTTTGGGCTTTGCTTCATGCTGTCGTATTTGGGGTGCTGGCACATAAGATTGTTCGGGCTTACTGTTGGATTCAGTATACATGTAAGCTTTGTCTTCAAAGTCATTGCCACTCCTGATACGAAATGACCCAACAAAATCACCAACAGCTTTCAACAAAGGTGTGTTGTCCGGACGCATATGTTTGCGTTGGAACTCACCTCCAAGAATAAGCAGAACAGCAGGTACAGAAATAAATTTCCTCTTTTTCCCTTTGCAGATGAAAGCACCATTGACATCGACACCTTCTTTCACCAGGAAATTTTCTATGACACCCCAACCACGGTTTCTGACATGTTGACTGAAGCCTGACACATTGAGAATGTCAGGGCACGAAAAATATATTGTACCATCTCGGAGAATATAACCACATGAATGGCCAAGCAAACTTACAGTGGAAGGACATGGGTCTAGAGCATTGGGCAAAGTGTGCTCACTTGACTGAGAACAGCAAGATTGTTTATCACCAGATCCACCCTCCGATGAGTGGATCTGGTGATAAACAATCTCGGTCCTGGCCTCACTTTGTGAAGAACCTGTCAACTGTTCTGAATTCCCATCAAATGACAAGGTCTTTGCACAGGGAGGTCTGGAATTGGACATCACCCCTTGTAGGCCTACTTCCTCCGAAGACTGTTTCCCTAGAGCCAACTCTGAAACACTACATGAAGAGACCAAGTGATCACATGGAACAGGACTTGGGGTGTCCAAAGAGTATGACTGAACATGGCTGTTGCATGCAACTGGACTGTTACTTGCAGGTCTCAATATTTTAGAATCATGAATTTGCAAGTTGAATTTCCCACTGAGAGACTGCCTTTCCAATGCCAAGATATGTATTGCATCATGGCCATCCGATAATACATGCTCATCTCTGTCAGAAGGAAAAGACCTACCCCAAACTGCTTCAGAAAAGCTGTTGAAGGAATGAGTATTGCGTCTCATCGAATCAAGAGCAAGCCATGAATCTGGGCCAATCTGCGACCGAACAATACACTTGAAGTGACCAGGTACTAACACTACAGCACCTGACGGCACGAACACACAAGAACCAACCTTCATATTTCCTTTGACAATGAACCCCTTATTTGTATTCTTGTGGTTCATTACAGGCAGCTCAATAAACCAAAACTTTGGTAGACTCACAGAAACTGATGAATTTTCAACAGAACATGGAGACTGACACTGATTACAACGCTTCCGAGTCAAGAAATGGACAGTCCGTGAAATTTCNCATCATGAATTGAATGAGAAGAATGAGTAGCATTGAATGAAAGGAAAGAGAGAGTCAGCAAACTGGAACTGAATTCTCTAAGAACTGTCTTGGTGTGACAGAATTCACAGAGAAGAGAAAAATTGAACATGGGAGAGAACAGTTCCCTCCAAAACTCCGACCTGCCAGATCATGAAAAAAATCTACATTGTGTCTATAAACAGAATAAAAGAAGACATCTAAAATACAGTCAACTGCACAACTGGCCATGCAGTTTTGTGGAGACTCCAACAATGAGTTAAGGAAATGTGACATATTGCAATTAAGAAAAATAACATACTGTGTTCTCTGTACATTCACTGCCGATATTTCATTTTGCATTATGGCCAGTACACTAACTGCTTTTAGGACACATGTCTATTCAGCATTAATCAGAATTTACAATCAATCAAACTTTGTCAACAATGGCACCTTCTCAAATATTGCACTCTTGAATTGCATGGAGATTCACCTCCATCAGGTCCATGAGAAAAATTACAAGACAGGGAACTTGGCATCCCTGGATAGCACCATTATTACGGTACAATTTTCAATCAACAAATAAGTGAACCACACTGTGATTTTGGTTTCAATTGGTCGAGCCATTCCGGAGTTGTTTTGCACATTTTGCACCGTCTCTTTAACAGCCATGCCATTTTCACTGCGAACCACAGTTAGTAGCCTCATATCACATGTCATGAAATCTGTGACCCACTCTCGCAAAAGCAGTCGAAGGTCGCTCAGGAAAAAGTAAAGATGTCCAGAATGTGAAAATATTTTTTAAAATCTGAATAACACATTTGTTCAAAAAACAGTCAAGTACTAGCCATGCTTGCCAAAGTTATTGAACACTTCATATTCATTGTTCCTCTTCAGATTCGACAGGTGAATGAGTTTCATCCCCTGTTGCTTCAGCGGAAGACAACACAAACTTCCACAGCTCTGTGCGGTAGTCACCGGTCAAGGTGCCTGGGTAAGTGGCAGTGTGCACACTTACATTCACAGTAGGCACAATACCTCTGCTGACATTGGCAGAGAGTGCTGTCACAAACACAACCAAATCACTCAACCGATGAATGTCCCAATTTGCACAGAGCAAATGGTCCATTGCTGACAATGGCTGTTGCCCATCCTTATAGGAGAAGGTTTTTCTCCCACCAATTGTCACACCAAAGAGTGACAGGTCAACTTCATGATTGAGAAGACCAAGGGATTGGCGGGAAACTCTTCTCCTAGAACTGAGTGTCTTAGAAATAAAAGACCGCATGGCAACAGCCAACTGACAACGCCGGAACTGTTGCCTTTGTGACAAGGTATCCATCGGATACGCTGCAATCGCCATGGATACCTTCCCATCTGCTCCAGGTAAATTGGAACAAGACGAGGCATCAATGTAGGACATGGGGCCTTTAATAGTTAAAAGGTCATCAGTGCCCACAATAGATGCCTCAAATCCATTTTCTACAATTTTCTCCGGTACCAGTTCCAGAGAATCACCCACAGAGAGCTTGTACTTGCAGCCGAGCTGCACAATGCCAGAGCTGCAAGTAACAGCTGGCAGGGTGAATCTAGAACTGGTGCAAGAAGTACAGTCTGTGGGACAATTTGAATTTTTGCAAACCATACATGTAGATCTTGCTGGTGGCGAACTTGATGGTGGCGAACTTGATGGTGGCGAACTTGCTTGTGAAGCGGGCACATCAGTAGTAGAACAAGTTTCCTCTCCACT
This sequence comes from Notospermus geniculatus, assembly GCA_002633025.1. Lineage (NCBI taxonomy): Eukaryota > Metazoa > Nemertea > Pilidiophora > Heteronemertea > Lineidae > Notospermus > Notospermus geniculatus. The sequence continues at coordinate 74,274 of NMRB01001707.1, read as the reverse complement.
TGGCAGCAGGCCTCCAACATGTCCAACACCAGTGACCGAAATTGGTCTACGCCTCTTCTTCGTGGGCGGTTTTTCTGCTGAAGAAGATAGAGAGCTGTTACAAACACAAACAAATTAAATTTTAATCAACCAAATAGACCGTCAAATTCAATAAATTAGTCAAATACATGTACAGAGCTGCCAACCCCTGATTCATGCCTTCCGGAACTTTTCCAGATATATCACCATTTTTCCAGATTTTTTTGGGGTATTTCAGTACTCTCAGTTCGGATTGATTCCAGGGGTTTAGGTAACCATGAAAACCTGCGTAGGCCCCGTTTTGGGGTCAAATCTTGCATCATCACTGATCATCTTGTCGGAAATCTTAGTGAAAACGCAAGTGAAATCTTGCACAATACTAACATATATATGCATGCCAAAAAAGCCCCAGATACGGACCACACACACTATTTTATGCTTTATGAAGTGTCAAATATGCCAGAAGCAGTTGAAAACATGCTAAACTTCCACAATTAGAACGCAAAATCTGATGAGATTGCCGCCATGCCTCAGTCATGGCCGCCATGTTGCATCTTTCCAGGTCTCAACACACAGTTTGGTGAGCATGTGGTGTGGATTGTGGTCTCACTGCACAGTTTTGACAGACTGGTAAAATCGTACATTTGAAGGGTATCGTCCGTACTGGGGGTGATTTTCCGGACTAAATACGGAAAATACGGGAGGGTTGGTAGCTCTGCATGTATTCAGTCAAAACATCAAAAATATCCACATTTCCAGCACACAATCTCAAGGGGAAAACTCAGCTGAACACGTGAAATGGTAGCATTATACTAGTAAATGAAATAGACCCATGTGAAATAATTGTCTAGGACTCGGAAATCTTACACTGTCTCCCTAAAAGAGCAGTGTTCTCCACACCAGTTAAAAAAATGTGCAAGTTTTGTCTTGTGGTAACAAGCTGAATGTGTTTAGCATGTCCATCTGCATATAAAACAGGAGGAAATATTTAGTTACCATAAACTACGCTGCAAAAATCAAGAAATAGCCATATTTTCCAGTCATGTCTCACGGCCCAACTGACAAATCTAATTCTGGGAGCGCTAAGGCGTGCGATCGCGATCACGCCCTTTAAAACATCAGGCCTTGTCTTTTAAGGCGAGCGATCACTCGCCCACACCATAGCTCGCCTAAAATGGATTTTAGGTGAGTGGTTTTCCACTCACCTTAGAAGAGAAAGGCTCACCTCAGAAAGGGCAGTTTACAGTGTATGTAGGCCTAATTTCGTCCATTTCACTGAAAATCACTCGCCTTGGATGGAGTAGGTGAGCAATTTATCACTCGCCTGCGCTTTTCAAAAGACAAGGCCTGAAACATGATGCACTGATCATTGATATCAGACTATAAACCCAAACCTTAACTTATAACTTTTTTCACTCATTAGATACCGGTGCTACATGCATCTACTTTAAAACTTTATCATACATCACTTGCCAGATCTACACCTCGTTTCAGCTATGCCGATTTTCACGAGAGACATACACATATGCACAGCTTTCTACACTCATGCCAAAAAATAAATGGACACAGAGCAGTTTTCTTGAATACCTCCAAACCAATGCAATGTAGGAGGCTAGGACTATGTACGTGATAGCGAATTGTCCTGGCTTTCTGATAATATCAAAGTCACGGAGGAGCCACGGTGGTGTAGTGGTTCGGGCCTCCGACTAGCAGTCAGAGGATCCCGGGTTCGAATCCCGCTGCTGGCGTGAGACTTTGGGCAGGTCTCTTTGCCTNTTCACATCAGGTGTCGCATTTTATGACCAGTTCCTAGCTCTTCTGAGTGTTAGGCCAGACCCAAAAATATGTCTGTTTGCTGTAACCCGACCCTGCCCTAATAGCTTGGGTAGGTAGGTAGGCATCCTAGCGGGCCAATTATCCAGGCAGGGTTTCTGCCAGAAATATTTTTGAGGGTATGCAATTCTTCAAAATCAGCAAAAAACCCCATGAAATTAAAGATGAAATGGTCCATGGACCATGTGCTCACCGGGTTGGACATAATAGTCTAATGACAGAGGGAGGTACATATCAGTTATGAGCAATCTGGGTCAAGTCATTCCCAAGTAGGACTTCGATGATTTTTGGGTTGATGCCACCTGGCGGCCATATTGGATATCCGATTGGGCCGGAACTTCACATGCGCATGAAGGTCATCTGCAGAGGGCGACAAAGCACATTGGAGCGCTTTGGGTCCAAGTCGTTCCTGAGTTACAGCACTTTGATGATTTTCAGGTTACGCCACCTGGCGCCCATATTGGATGTACGATCGTGCCGAAACTTCACATGCACATAAAGGTCATCTGCACGGGGCCACATAGCACATTGGAGCGCTTTGGGATAAGGCGTTCCTGTTTTACAGCACTTTGATGATTTTTGGGTTACGCCACCTGGTGGCCACGTTTGAAGTCAAATCACGCCGAAATTTGACGTGCATGTAAAGGTCATCTAGAGGGAGGTAAATATCAAATTTGAGCACTCTGCGTCAAGCCGTTCCCGAGTAATAGCACTTCCATGATTTTCAGGTTACGCCACCTGGCGGCCATATTGGATATCCAATCGGGCCGAAACTTGGTATTTTATAAGGTACCCCTCCAATGCATGTTTATGCAAGATATGAAGTCGCTCGGTGAAATAATGACAAACTTTGGCAGGTTCGTTACTTTTGTCGAACTTTGACCTCTGTGACCTTGAAAAGTAGGTCAAATCAAAAACCCGTTATATATGTTATGTATCCTTATTAGCTACACCTATGATAAAAATTTGGAGATGATCTAGTCATTAGTTCAGGAGTTATTGCACTTTTTGTGTTTTTGGTTTCCGCCACCTGGTGGCCAAGCTGAGAGTCGGATCGGACCGAAACTTGGTGTCGTGGGTCGTCTGACCTAGGGGTATATATGTACCAAGTTTCAGATCAATAGCTCCAGCGGTTACGAAACGTGCCCTGCTAACGGACAACGACGGACGACGACGACGACGACGACGGACGACGACGACGACGGACGACGACGGACGACGGACGCACAACCATTGTATAAGCTCACCACGGTGAGCTAAAAATGGACCTTTTCTGTTCCTTTGAGGGTACTCACAGCGTACCCTGCGTACCCTCTGGCGGAAACACTGCCAGGGCCGAGTTATCCTGTATTACGCTGAATTAACTGTTGTAAACACAGATGTCCAAAGCCTATTGTATGAAATGATAAAACAGTAAATAACTAACCTCCGTCACATCATCACCGATGAACACTTCCACCTCTTTTCCTCTTTCAAGGTGTGGAATACACGACATGCACGACTTCAACTCCAAATTGCATGTACGCTTCCGATCTGAGCGCTTCTTATCAGCTGAAAGAAGAATGAAATCCCCATTTATAGAACTTATGCATTTCTTTTGAAGTAAAACTGTTTGGGTCGGGAGATTATTTGGACTACTCGCAGGGTACTGATGGACGCCTCCTTTAACATACATGGGCCATTGAACTATCTTTTTTTGAAGATGGGGATTGATGCCTCATGCGAGGGTCCGTGGGTTCTAATCTGGAAGAAAGACGTGATGACTTTCACCTTAGAAACCCGTTTCTTATTTCATAAATGAGGAGTAACAAAAAATTAGGGGCCGTATTCTAGAAGCTTCCTTAAGTCTAAGGTCGACCTTTAGCTATTGTTTGCAGGACAGAATACAAAAGATTAAGGTTGACCTTACACTTAAGGAAGCTTCTAGAATACGGCCCTAGATAAAACATTAATCATGTACAACAGGCATTACACTGCTAAGTTAAGTCGAAAAAATGAGAGAGACAGACACGAATGGTGATAATGAAGCTACATCCTGGGGCCGGTTTCATAAAATGACTTAAAGGTATGGTACCTTAAAACCAATGGAAAGTGCATTATTTATTTATTTAAAATTAATGTGGTTTTTGCACGCGAAATTTTCCTGCTTTACAGTACCAGTAATAAAATAGGTCTCTAACATGTCTGAAGCGTAATGCTCTAAAAAATGTTTGGACCGAGTTGGTCGTAGCTAGGGCCGAGATACATGTAGTCATGGAGCCAAGGCCGAGTTGGTCAGAGGATATGGGCCGAGTTGGATGTAGCTACACCTTACAATCCGGCAGCCGATTCCAGCACTCTTGGACTAACATTCACATCCATACACCATCAGCTAGGGACCTGGGTGGGGTGAAGTATGCAAGGCAAAGTGACTTGCTAAAGGTAACACGCAAGCGTGTTTTTTTCTTGCTCAGGACCGGGAATTGAACCCGGGACCCTCTGTCATCTGATCAGGAGTCCGTCTCGCTAACAACTATCTTCAGACCATGCCGCTCCTCACATGTTAAAGGCAGTCCACAAATACTAATAGGGCCCGTATTTTATCGTACTTAGGCCCAGTACTGTAGGGCTATTTAAAAATTTGATCGTCTCGTCGTAAAAATGTATTTTCAACCTACATGTATTCTTTTATTCAGAAAAGTTACGCATCCCCATCGCATAAATAGGCGAGGCCTACTTCTTCCATCTTCATCATGTTTACATGTCGCATTCTATCAAATTCAAACTAGGCCCACCCCTCTTTAAAATACAGACGGCAAAATCCGCCCCTCTTAAAAACGGCCCGCCCCTCTTAAAAATTCGTCTGCCCTCAGAGCACCTAAAATCCAAATTTCGCTGGGGGAGACCCCCGCCAGAAGGCACCTTTGGCTCCTCACGCGGTGACGTCGGCACCAGGCCCACCGCCACACCCTCTTAGACCTAAACCCGTGGAGCACACTGGATGAGGTTGCCATTTTGGAACTATGCCAAAGGGTAATCTGCGGACTTGGTGCAGTTGGGCACAAAAATATGTATGCAAGATAATACCGGTACTGTAAATGATGTTATGGAAAAAATACGGGCATGTACCCTGGAAAACCTTTAAATTGGGTAAAATCACACATTCGTAAAGAACTTTTCGTTACCATAACCTTTGTTGGTGAGTGACGTCACTCATGAAACCTCGTGAATATTGTTTGTTTACATTTTTACGACGAGAAGAAAGTGTGAAAATCGTCCACTATCATGATATTTGCTGTACTGAAGTTGTTAAATGTTAAGTACAGGTGCTGGATATCGTGATAGTATTGTGTATTGCCAAGTTATTCGGCGGGTTTAAATCGGCTGTATAGGACTGCGTGCATTTCTGTGTACATTTACTGACGGGTACGCGAGATCCATCGCGCCCGGGCCCTCATGTTTGAAGTCGTCTATTGTGCCTAAATGCAGGCACGGATCCAGAGGGGGGCGTACGCCCCCTATTTTTGGCAGAGCAATGATTTTTTTGCAAGAAAAATTCAACCACATGAAAAATTCGAGTATTTTCCTCTCAGATGCCAGGAAGCACTTAAACTGTCAAATTTTTCTGGGGGAACCCTTGATTCATGCCTTCCGGAATTTTTCCAGAAATTTCACCATTTTTCCGGATTTTTGGGGGGTCTTTCAGTACTCTCAGTTCGGATTGATTCCAGGGGTTTAGGTAACCATGATAACGTGCATAGGCCCATTTTGCGTTCAAATCTTCCATCATCTTGTTGGAAACTTTAGTGAAAACGCAAGTGGTGAAATCTTCCACAATACTAACATACACATGCTAAAAAAAACCCAGATACGGACCACACACACTAGGGTTGGTAGCTCTGCAGACCCCCCGTTTGGGCTTCCCGCTTTCGTTGACCGTCGCCTCCATCATGTCCATCGAGCTACGCCCCCCTTTCTGTCAACCCTGGATCCGTGCCTGTAAATGGTTAGGCCTAGTCCTAGCTATGTAGGTTACTGCTAATTAGGCCCAATAAAAAAAAACCAGGCATAGCCTAGGCGGATTTCATGTGATTTCGGCCCAGGGTGATTTCGGCCCGACCATAATTCACCATCAGGCATAATAGGGGGCCTACTTATGCCCGGCCTTTGAAAAAATAACAATTTTGATTGTCTCATTGCAAAAATGTACGTAGCTTATTCTTTTATTCAGACAAATTATGCATCTTCGCTCAAGGCAAAAATGTACATCTTCCACGATCATGTTAAATCGTTATCTATCAACTAAAAAGTCCAATGTTTGTCTTATTAATAAATAAATTTTAATTCTAATTCTACGACGTAGCCTAAATCACTGGGACTGATGGGCCGAAATCGTCAGTTACCGCATAGGCACAGGGAGTTCATGTGATTTTAGCCCGTTGATTTAGGCCCGACCATAATTCACCATGAGGAATTAATAGGGGGCCTACTTACAAGCATGTATGTCCAGGGGCCTGTTTCATAAAGTGACTAAGCTAATGGTACCATTAACTTCAATGCATTTCCTATTGGGTTAAAGGAAGCATTACATGTAGCTTAAAGTTACTTTATGAAACAGGCCCCTGGCCTTTGCAAAAAATAAACAATTTTGATTGTCTCGTCGTTAAAATGTAGTTTATTCTTTTACCAGGGCAAGTTACGCATCTTCCATGATCATGATCATGTTCATGATATCGTTTATCTATCAAACTAAATTAAAAACCAATGTTTGTCTTATTCTGATTAATAAATAAATGTTAATTCTAATTCTACGACGTAACCTAATAGTAACCAGCAAAACTAACTGACACGCCGAAATCACTGGGACTTGAGGCAGGCATTCACCAACTGAACTGGGGCCTAAATCACCGGGCCTACGGTAAATCACTGCGGGCCGAAATCACCAGTTACCGGCATAAATTCATGAAGTCTAGGGTCTAGGCCTAATTCTAATTCTGCACAGCCTTTGCCATGTTTGCATGATAAGGCCATATAGGCCTAGGTCTGGGCCTAGTACTACCGGTAGCCTAGTTAGTAGCTAGGCCTAGGGCCTGCCCTATAGGGGTTAGGCCTACCGGCCTTAGCCTAGCTAACTTTTCCCTCGAGTTCTCATCATTCTTCTTTTTGGGCCCTGCCTTTATCATGCCTAATGATCCTATTGAGTAGGGCCTATGGTGAGGTCTGTCAAGAGTAGCAACACAATAATAATTCATGCAATTCTTGTGAACCAGTGCACGTTTGATCTTGACAGTGTGCACTGCACTGCAGGGCAAGTCTGAAGTGCATGCACGGCTGCATGTGCATGTGTGTGTGTGTGTGGAGACCGGCGGCGGCGAGACGGTAGGCCACAGGCGTTCGTAGCGCCATCTGTGAGGTCAGTGTAGTAGGAGTATATTACAGACAAGGCATTCATATGGTTTCAGATCCAACGGAAACAAACGTCTCGATCTCAACAAAAACAACAGAACGAAACCAAAATACACAATATTCATGGACTCTTGATTTCCGTCTTTGTATGTATCCTACCGATTATCCGAATAAACGACGTTTTCATATCAAAATCGTCTTTTGAATTCAGACTCACCACTTCGGGACACAAGCCTCCTGCCAAAATCGGCGAAGTGGCAATCTGGATAAACCGTACCGTACATAGCGCTCCTACCTCGCACTGTGCAAAGCAGTCTCAACAACAGTCTTGCGCAGCCTGTCATGTCTGTGTGGACACAATGCGACAAAACTGTACGGTTTATCCAGATTGACTTTGATTTCTGGCGAGCATTGTTCGGCAGGAGGCTTGTGTCCCGAAGTGGTGAGTCTGAATTCAAAAGACGATTTTGATATGAAAACGTCGTTTATTCGGATAATCGGTAGGATACATACAAAGACGGAAATCAAGTGTCCATGAATATTGTGTATTTTGGTTTCGTTCTGTTGTTTTTGTTGAGATCGAGACGTTTGTTTCCGTTGGATCTGAAACCATATGAATGCCTTGTCTGTAATATACTCCTACTACACTGACCTCACAGATGGCGCTACGAACGCCTGTGCGGTAGGCAGCCGAAAACAACTCCTTGGCCTAGACTTCAGCCGTGCAGCGGAAAGTAACTGGATGGCCAATAAAATATCTAGGCCTGGATAAAAAAGATGAGGTTACTTACGACATGAAGGGAAAATCGTCCTCCTCGTGATGGGCGACCGAATTTCATCACCGTTTGCGACCTCGAGGTCCCACTGGCCCTGGGGATCGCCATTAAAACGGACGGTCAAGGGATCCAAACTGTGGATTTTCCCACTCTCCCATCGACCGATTTGGCCGATGGCTTGATTTTTTTCCCCCACAATGTATTTATCCATGATTTGAAAAAGAAATATCGACAATGAACGTACAAAAACAACGAGAAAAACTCAGCAGAGTCGGCACATCCCGACTCGACAATACAACAACAAAGAGCAATATGAATATGGCGGGTGACCGACTGCGCATTGATACAGGTCATTTCAGTAATATGAAATCTGATACTATTTCAGCAAAAAGAAGGCTGAAATCTTAAATTACACTCTTTTCATAATATTATAATGGTTTTTAATGGACTCTGTGAAAAATTTCTGCCATTGTTAAGTAATTTATTTCCAAGAACTATATTAACGCGGAGTATCATAACTGCAACATATGCGGTCACGGAAAATTACGAAGTAACTTCGGTAATCTTCGGGGCTTGAGGTGCCGTGCGCAAAGGGATCAGAAAATGAGGTAGGTTCTAAAAATAGAATACTGTTCTTGGAAACTCGCGCTGGCTCATCCAGGGTCTATATTCGCTGTCCGCAGTCAAGCACGTCTGACTGCGGAGAGGATTTTGCAGTAGCTAACGCGGTGTGGGTCCGTTATGAATCCACGTTTTAGGTCATAAGTTCTGAATGAGTTAACATATTTACCTAAGTCTTGTACGTTCATCATTTACACATGTCGGAAAAGTCGGTCACGTGACCGAGTTATGGTTATCTCCGCTAGGTTAGGATAGCGCCACTAGTTGCAGGCAGGAAGGCTTAGGAAGTCCAAGCATTCTGTTTTACTGAAAAAATCAGGAAGGGGTTAAATGTGGCAAATTGCATAATGTAGCCTATATGGATGCACAGAGACATGTGTAAATGATAAATGTACAAGGATTAGGTTAATATGTTAACCCATTCAGAACTTATGACCAAAAACGAAAAAGCATTAGTATCTCAGAAGAGCCACCTATTATTTTAGTTTTGCGCCAGTCGTTTTTTAGATACACCCTGGTACTAATGCATTGGAAAGAAATTTATAACAAAAATATTAACCCATGGGTTCAACTACAGTAAAAACCGATTTTCACGAACGCCATCGCAGCGCCCCCTTATCTGAATTCTTGCTGAGGCATGATGGGACATCACCATGCACCAACATCCCACCAAATTCGACCTCATTAAAATTTGTCTGGACAGGGGGTATATAAGACCTCCAATTCACCTTTCAACTGCCACGATCGCCACCCAACGTCTCCTTTGTGAACGACTCCAAATCACTTCTAAACGTCTCTGTTTTGTTGATGAGCATCTTTGTTTGCTGAAGAACATCTTTGTTTTCTAAAAGCACGTCTCTGATTTTGTAACCTACGCCTCTGTTTTGTCAACGGGTCTACTTTTTGCGGATATAACCGCCCATATCCTACTCCATGACTCGGTGGATTCACAGGTCATCTTTACATCTTTACCGCATTATTCATGGAGTTGATCAACGAATAGCCCTCCGCAAAGATTACGTCAGTATGGTCCGAGTTTGCACCAAACGGCCTAGAGTACTAGATGAGGAATAAATTAATAACCAAATTGATTTGAAATTCGCAAGAAAAGAAGATTAAATCGAACTTCGCGGAGCGGTTTTTATTCAGTTTATGGTACGGTACCGTAAGTTACGGTACCGTACGGAAAGTTTGTGAATACAAATTGATAGATATTTACGGTACCGGTACCGTAAAATAGTACTTTACGGTACCGTAACTAAAAAATATACGATTTTTTGTGAATAAGGTCCCAGGAAGTGACGTAAATGGAGGAGGCTGCCATGACAACCATGCAAACACGGAATTTCACTTTCACACNTTGAATGTGCCTTGCTGCGACCAGAGAATGCAATTTGATCGCACTCGCTGCTCATGAATAACTGACCCGCCTACCATTGAAGAAGGGCTCATAATTGAATTCTGTGCAGTAGTCACATGTCGGCGCTTGACCATTCACTGGCCGTGTACCATCGGGCATTGTTATAACGTCTACGTTCGTCCTTAGGTCTACGTACGTTGAGATATGAGAGAGACCTACAAATCCGACATGCCACAAGTCCGACATCTCACAAGTCCGACGTCCCGCAACTTCGACATCCCACAGGTCCAAAGTACCACAAGTCCGACATCCCACAAGTCCGAAGTACTATAAGTCCGAACTCCCAACCCCTTCTTGTCGGAGTTATGGGATGCCGGACTTATGGTACTTCGGACTTGTGATATCTTTCTCTGAACGTCGGACTTACGATACCTTTCTCTAGACGTCGGACTTGTGGGATGTCGGACTTGTGAAGTGTCGGACTTATGGGGGGACACCGTTGAATCTAGGTGTTATAGAATAAATCTAATATAACTCTATAATGCTAACCCTTACATAAACCTTCTCTTTTCTAGCCCTATCCCTAACCCTAACCCTAACCCTAACCCTATCACTAAACCTTACCCGCACAACCCAATTATCCCCCCACGCGCGTTGAAAAAGTGTTTTACTGCAAACGAAGTGTCCCTCTCTCGACAAAATGTAGGCCTACAGTGTACTTGCTGAAAGGTTCAGCAAAAAAAATTCGCCACCCTCCCTTTTCTTCCTCCCTTTTCTTCCTTGAGTGCGCCATTGGTCTTCTGGGCATCATCATGCCAGATTTCCCTCCCAGTACCTAGTCAGTAGAGAAGGAACAGGAGGCAAGTGGTGTCTCTCGGGACATCTAAGGCCACCGGCCGGTAACCGTATTTTCTGTTTTTTAGGCCGTTCGGCCGTCGGAAACACATCCTTGGCAGAATCGGCGGATACGTGACTGTAGCAATCCAGCGCACTCCTGGTATCGAGCGGGGCCCATGTTCCCGAAGCAGTTGATAGGTTAACGATGTCGTTAAAACTGGGAAAATGCATATCGTAACGACATTGTTAACCTTACGACGGCTTCGGGAACATGGGTCCAGGGGCCTTATTCACGAAGAGATCGCAAATTTGCGTTGCGATGGGTTTGCGTGCACGCAAATTATGCGATGCGTGGTATACATGAAGACCTCGCATTTGCCTCGCAAATTTTTCGCAAAATACGGATCACGCAAAATATGCGTGATCGCAAAATTACATTTTGACCGAGCTTTTTGAAGTAAGATCATTTTACCGCTTCTATCCACTCAATGTTCACACCAGACTGAGATGTGAGTTGATAATGAAGCAGTTTCGAGGTCGCTGAATTGGGCGGCTCATGCCAGAGTGATGTGAATGGGAGAGCTAGGGATGCAAGTCCTACTTACATGGACAATACATGTAGTCTGCTCAAATAGTCAAGTTATACCAAGGAATTACGCAATTATTGGTACCGGTAGTTACAATGGCAGCGTGAAACATCATTGTTATCCGCGGTGACCTGTCAGTAATTTCTGGGCGACTTCTATTAACCGCACACACTTCCATCGCTGGGGGGGGGGGGGGGGG
>NMRB01001707.1:31708-62597 GCA_002633025.1 Notospermus geniculatus | reverse complement strand
ATACGGTGGCCCAAACATGCCATGTATATATTTTTGTCCACATTAAAATATTCTGAACATTATTGTATTTTTTCTCGAATTTCCACCCGGGTGGAAAGTATTCTCACCCAGGTGAAAAGTATTCTCACCCGGGTGGAAAGTATTTCCACCCGGCTGGAAAGTATTCTCACCCGGGTGGAAAGTATTTCCACCCGGGTGGAAAGTATTCTCACCCGGGTGGAAAGTATTTCCACCCGGGTGGAAAGTATTCTCACCCGGGTGGAAAGTATTCCCACCCGGGTGGAAAGTATTCTCACCCGGGTGGAAAGTATTTCCACCCGGGTGGAAAGTATTTCCACCCGGGTGGAAAGTATTTCCACCCGGGTGGAAAGTATTCTCACCCGGGTGGAAAGTATTTCCACCCGGGTGGAAAATCACGTGATATAATAGCCTCGTTTTCGGACCTCATTATTGTTTTAGTAGAATCTCGGTGTAGCCACTGACGAATGTCAAGATGAAGACTCTGGAAGAGGTAGGACTATGTAGGCCTAAACTTAGATCGAGCGACAATTCTTGTTAGAGTATCAGAGTATCAGACTTGCATTGCATAGACCGATGCAGGGCGGAAGTCGTTCATAAGTTGTTTGATAGCTAGCGACATGTGTTGAGACCTTCCCAATATCGATGTAGCCTGCACAATCGGATGCTCATGACATTCCCTTGCATGCTTGTGTTATACATGTATCTCAATATCCATTGCGCTGATGATATGACCAAAATGTATTGCCATCCGAGATCATGAATGAGCTTTTCTATTTTCAACCACGCGTCAGGCGTGGCGAGTCAGCAGGGCCGGTGTGGCCACTTTTCCATTGAGGGGGTACACCAAAAATAGGGGCACCTACATGTACTTAGAGAACGAGAGCAGGGCCGTAGCTAGCCTTTTTTCGCTAGGGAGGCATTTTAAGCATATACATGTAAGCTCAACGGACGTGGGCTTTGCCTTCCAGCGCCGAAGGGGCCGGTTTTGCCGGGGGTCTGGGGGACCCCCCGCAGAAAAATTTTGAAAATTAGAAGCTCAGAGATGTGATTTGAGGTCAATTACCTTCACCTTGAGACACCAACAATAATGATCTTTTTTCCCATTTGATTTTGCTGAAATGTTTTTTAACAATTGGCCTGTCATATGTAAAGTGCCCTTTTGGGATTTGCGTGCCCGTTTCAAAAGGGCACACCAACCAAAAAGGGCATATCACCCACAATTATCGAGGGGGTAAATACCCCCTACCCCCCCCCCCCCGGCCGCGCCGGCCCTGGAGTGTATGCGGTGAGAAATAAACAGCGCTGCCGTTTATAGTTCTGTTGATAATAAGAAAAGCCACCATACACGGCGCAATATTATTGCACAATATGGGCCCAAATGGGTGGTCGTGTGCTTCTAGCATGATAGTTAGAAGAAAGATTTACAATAATATTGCCCACTGTGATCCTCATACTGTGCAATAATATTGATCGTGTAATGGGCAGCTTAAAGAAAGTGCTTGTGGCCGCGTGAATTTTATCTTTTTAGCTCACCAGTGATCGTCATGCGGTGTCCGTCGTCCTCGTCGTCCGTTAGCAGGGCACGTTTCGTAACCGCTGGGGCTATGGGCATCCTAGCTACGATAGAGGGCAGCACACCGAAACTCGGTCCTATACAATGGATGGTTTTTGTGTGGGAAATTGATCAGGACCGAGTTGCCAGTTTCATTTCAATAGAACCAATGGTGATACCTATTGAGGCAGTGAGCTAGGGTCCTCATTGATCTGAAACTTGGTCATACCCACAGATGACCTATGACACCGCCAGGTTTCGCTAGGCTTGGCCACCAGATTGCCAAAACCAAAAACACAAAAAGTGCAATAACTCCTGAACTAACGACTGGATCATCTCCAAATTTTTATCATAGGTGTATCTAATGAGGATACATAACATATATAACGGGTTTTTAATTTGACCTACTTTTCAAGGTCACAGAGGTCAAAGATGTACAAAAGTAACGAACTGCCACAGTTCGCCATTATTTCACTGAGCAAGTTCATATCTTGCATAAGTGTGTATTCGAGGGGTACCTTCGAAAATGCTGAATTTCGGCGCAATTGGACTTCCGGTATGGCCGCCAGGTGGCGTAANACTCGGCTGTATAACAATACGCGCCATCTTGAAACGGAAGTGGGTCCTCAGTTCCGGCGATTTACTAACCCATTCGTCCGCCGGATAGTGCCCAGGTGATGGTGTCTAGAATTACACGATATACACATATTTTTTGAAAATTCATCGTTGTATATATGAATTACTTAAAACTATAGATTTATGCGTTCATAAGATCAAGAAAAGTATGATATTATGTTGCTGCTACACATGCGCAGTACGTATTAAGTAGTGCTCCTAACGCGGATGAATGTCTATCCAAGATGGCGGTATTCTTCATACAGTAGAGATACTTTTCGTCTCGTCAGAAGTGAAACATCGAAAAAGTATCTCACAACGTAGAATGTATAAAAGTCCTGTAACTCGGGAATGAATTGACCCAGATTGCTCATAACTGACATGTCCCTTTATCTGTCACAACCATATTACATGTATGTCCAAGAGGTGAGCACATGGTGCATGGATCATTTCATTTAATTTTACTTGGCGTAACTAACAGCATGCAGCTAATTAGATTCCTGTTAATTTCAGATATGCACCTTTCTGCGCTCAAGGAGTGTTAGTATATAGGCTCTGAAGGGGGTCAGATGGAAGACCAGAAAATCGCTACTGCGGTGGCCAAAACACTAAAATTTTAGCACTTTTTCAAGGNTCTTAACGTGCACAACCATGTGCTTGCTCACTTCTTGAAACAGGGATTCCCCCGGCATTCCCAGTGTGAGCTATTGTAACAATGAATTCTATAGGTTAATGCACAGGCTAAATTTAGCTCTAGGCCCAAGAGAAATCCTACTGAGTTGAGAAAATTCCTATTATTCAAGAAAATTCTTAGCTCAGGAAATTCTTAAGGTGCTTTGTGCATACCGCTTGAAGGATTTCCTTAGCTAAGAATTCTTTTATGAAGTTAAGGACAATCTTACACTTAATATAAGGATTTTTTGTGCATACGGGGCCAGGACTTTGGAAAAGATAGGCGCACGGTGCAGAAATTTTTGGCCAATTTCAAATCCATTTTTTTATTCTAAAATTCTAAAATTCTGAATTTCCCGCTCAATTCTGAAGATTTTTTTTGTTGAGTGGGGTGGGCGCGCGCCGGGGGCCACCCCTGATTCCACCCCTGTCCCAAACACATGTTTTTGGGATATATCAGTAGACAAACCAAGTCATATTACTCCCAACCCGCCCTTGATGTTGAGAAAAACGGGACGAATTCATTACCCTACGTTGGTCAATCGAGCTGGTGTTCTTCGACAGAAAAAGTTATTTAAAGTGAACTTTATTTATTAACAACACCAAATGAATGTTTTGGAAGATCTCATGACATTTTGAAATCATGATAATATGGGAAATACCAGGCCTGTAGGCCCCCGGTGCTTATTAATTGCTTCTTAATTGCATGAAGTACCCATTCTCGACATGGTCGAGAAATGGTACAACCCCGGTCGAGATACTCCCCCCTGTCGGGAAATGGTACAACCCCGGTCGAGATACTCCCCCCTGTCGGGAAATGGTACAACCCCGGTCGAGACTGAGGACACGGTTGTCATTGGGCGTAGATTTCCCGCCGCAGCAACAAACACGTGTTTTTCGAGGAAATTCATGAATATTCATGCTAATTACGGTCACCAGCAGCTGCCTGGACTCGGGCGCCACCTATTGGAGTCATGGTTTGGGGTATTTTTCCAGTGATTGAGGTATACTTACTCCAGAAATTCGGCACGATCGATCGAGAAAGTTGTCTTCCCCACGAAAATCGAAATCTCGCGCTTTAAAACTCACGTGACACAAGTAATTCGACATTCATACTGCGCGTGCGTATCTACGGATTCCATGGGAACAGTTTTTGATGGCATTTTGACAGGTATAATTGATATAGGGGCGACTGAAATTGGTGGTCGAGAATCGGTACGTGGTGAGACCTACCCGGTGTAATATTATTAAATGCACCCCTTCCTCAAATGCCCTTCTGTAAGGGGGTGCATTTAATAATAGAGCGTTTTCGCAAAGCCCCCGAAACGCCAACGCGAACGCCAAACCCATCGTTCGATGCCACGAAGAGAGCACCGAACAAA
Organism: Notospermus geniculatus; assembly: GCA_002633025.1. Classification (NCBI taxonomy): domain Eukaryota; kingdom Metazoa; phylum Nemertea; class Pilidiophora; order Heteronemertea; family Lineidae; genus Notospermus; species Notospermus geniculatus. Next base: position 58,355 of record NMRB01001707.1, on the reverse strand, counting down.
AGCATAGACGTTCGCGTAGGTGTTTGGGGCTTTGCGAAAACTCTATAATATTACAGGTAGTGATTTTTGTCGCAACCATGCCGGAACACCTGATCGACTGCGGCGATGTAAGGCATCGGTCAATAAGATGTCTGCACCCCGCGTTCATGGGTAAACGCCAATTCGACGCGGCATTGGAGTCGAATTCTGAGCTGCCGAAATTTCTTCCACGGCGGAATACCTGGCGAATTATAAAATCATAGTGTTGTATTTCAGTCGAGCGTCTGAAGTGAACAATTTTCCTAACGATCGAATTCCTGTCGAGTAGATTTTAAAGGGACTATAGAGGGAGCTCACGGATACCACTGATATTCGTCAGTTCAATATCTCAATCATAGATGGCAGGTCGCAATAATAGTTCATCAATTTGCCGATAGACGGCGCATATATTAACGTAGAAGTACGCATGCGCAAGTACAGGGAACAATCGCGGGAATTCTATAAATAGCTCTGGGAACACATCATGACGTCAGCCATGGAATTCCGAGAGGTAAAAATAGACACCGGTTTTGAGGAGCTTAGCAAAGGTCAACCACAGCAGATCTGTTAACATTACATAATATCAATTTGGAAGTGAGCCAGTGCTGGCTGATTTAGCGATGTTTATAATCTATATATTATTTCTTACTTCCTGGATTCTTGTAGCGCTGTCTCCTACTTAGTTCTGCGGTCAAATAACGTGGAATTTGGCTGATGTGAAGTCAACAGCCTTAGAATGTGCATGGTACAATAAAAAAACGATAATTGGCGCTAAAAGCCCTAAAAAAACCTAAAACTCTTCTGTACCTGTCATGCTGTGGATAACTCTTGATAACTCTTGATGCCATTTTGGTTCCAAAGGTCGCCACTAGGGCTAGAAGGCTTCGGTACACTGCTAGTTTTAACTCCACTCGTAGGCCGTACACCAATTGGCAACCATGTGTTGTAGGCCTGCATTTCATCAATAGGCCCTGGTTAGCCTGTTTTTCGTCCCAAACGGTAAATATTTCATCTATGAAGTGTCAACATGTGACTAAAGGTGCCGATCCACGGGAGAGTTTTCTCGCGCAAGTTGCCTCTCAATGGGAAACTCAACTGCGAGCAGTTGTTTGTGTCATTGGTCTCAGCATAGGTAAGCCGTGAGGAACAAATAATGGTGAATTGCCCATTGTGAGCCAACTTGTGCGAAAAAACTCTCCAGTGGATAGCCGCCTTAAGATAAATAAATTGGAAGGGGAGAACACTTTGAAATAAATTCAAAATGGCAATTTTGTTGACTACTTTCGTACAATTGGTGCCAATGTGTAGGCCTACACAACCGGAAATAGATTTGGCCTGTGCATGCACATGTAGGCCTATATGTATTGTAGCCCCTAGGCCTAGCTTTGTGTGCATCTATCCTGCAGGCAGTTTGATGTTGAAATTTGTGTGGCGGTCTAGGAAAACCCGTCGGAAGTCGCTCTGTGATCAACAAAATGGTTGTTACATTGCCTGCGCATTGATCTGCTACCGGCACTCTATTGTTCGCCTGTTACGTCAGGGCTCGAAAAATTTTCTGGAACCTTGGTCCCCGGCCGGGCACCCTGCTTTTTGTGATTTCTCTTGGTGCCCAGGATGTGGATTGGGACACATCTCCATACATTGCAGCCGTTTATACATTGCCGGGTTTATCACAGACCCGATCACTAATTATTCCACATTCAAACAAAAATACCCTCCGACATCTCGCGCGGAGCGCGGGTTGTGCTAGTAAGGAATTAAACCTGGCCATGGTGGTTTGAATGGCAAGGTAAATTGACTTTTGTGGTGTTTTTTTAGAATAAATATGCCTCTCTGAACATAGGGTATTCATGTATACCATGTATATTGAGCATAACTTGTGTGATCTTGAGTCCCTTTTACACTACGAAATTTCCACAGTGTTCGGTCTGCATATGGATTGGGCATGGTTCGATAAACGACGCCGTTCTACGGTGTTGGCCAAATTCCCGCTAATGAACGCCCCAAAATCGATGTCCCAAATCCAGCTCTTCAACAAAACAAAGAGCCCATGAAAAAAACTAAGTTTATCATCAAGTTTTCCCCGAGAACTCGGTTAGTGAAGTGTACAGTACAGTGCTCCTGATCTGACTTGCGCTGTCGTCAAATGCCCGACTTCATTATAATCTGACAGAGCTTTTTATATTTCAAAGTCCATTTCTCTGAAACCCCTGACTAAATTACTGTATAATCTATTTGGCTGTAATGCAGAAAGAATGCACTTTTCCATCATATAATATCAATTTGTTTGCTACAGTTTTTCCAGTAAGGAGATATTTACTTAATAAATAACGTATCTCACTTCACAGCCGCATTGGTCATCGACGATCTTTTGGCAGGAAAACTGGACTTGCAGTAGACCTTGGATTTAATGGGGAAGGTGTGAAAATTTGCAGGAATTCAATTTGTCCAGACGGTCCAAACTTATGTAATAATTTGTTTTTTCATGCAGCTCCTTGCGAAAAACTTGTTCCTGCAAACAGCTCTGAATCCATCTCTGCATTCTTTCTCAACTGACACATCGTGAGAAAGCCAATCAGTGAGCATTTTCAGAACTGCAAGGGTTAATTCTTCAGCTTTTTTGTGAGCTGTTGCATTCATGTATGCAAGACCAGATCAATTGCCGTACAGTTAACCTCGAATTTATTCATACGCTATGTAAAATTATAGGAAAAATATTTAGAAAATACATAACAGCTGCACTTGCACGTCTTGGGCCTCATTTAATGACTTTTAGTCGAAATGTACAGAGATTGAAAATTATTGGCAAAATATCACAAAGATATATCACAATTTCAAAATATCATGAAAAAGGTAACTTTTGAAAATTTCAGATATTTGATTCGAAATTGATTTCATATCGTACAGACATGACAGATACTAGGGAGTTTGAGATCAGCGACTTATCACGGATCCTTATACATGTACGTATACGGATAGAATTCTGTACAAAGAGGACAAATTTTGTGTACATTTCAATCCGTATATATAAGGATCCGTGATAAGTCGCTGATCTCAAACTCCCGACTAACTCAGCATGGAAACTTTGTGAAGAAATATTTTGCGGCATAATTTTGCAAAACTGGTGATTTCGATGCCTTTTTCTTCATTTTTTTGCCATTTATTGAAATTACTATCTCATATGATTGAACAACTCAGAAAATTACGTTGAGATCTTTTTCATTTGACTATGTGGCCCTGATGGCATTCGATTTTTTTTCAAAATTCTTGAAATTATCAAAGTATCAAATGTGAAAATTCAAATGATGTTTTCCTATTTCACAAAATCGAAGTGAGATTTTCGAAAACTTTCTTTACTGCAGTTTTTAGAATTGGTCATAGGATGATATGATTTCGATTTCGAATCAAATATTTGAAATTTTAAAAAGTTGAGTTTTTCATGATATTTTGAAATTGTGATATCTCTGTGATATTTTGGCCATATTTTTTAAATCTCTGTACATTCCGATTAAAGTGACTAGGAAAATTTTTTCAAGCTTCGGTTATTAAAAAATGCTAGTCTTTCATGATAAATTCCCACCGTCAATTCACTTTTTCAATTAAGTGTTAATTTCTGGCACCCAGACAAATCAGTTATCACCACACCATGGAGCATTCACCACGTCACTGGGAACCTAATCAACATAATAGAGTACACGCTCGCTCCATACAATATATACAGCGACACTGTTGATTAGGTTCCCAGTGAATGCTCCATGGTGTGGTGATGACTGATTTGTCTGGGTGCCAGTAATTAACACTTAATTGAAAAAGTGAATTGACGGTGGGAATTTATCATGAAAGACTAGAATTTTATAATAACCGAAGCTTGAAAAATTTTTCCTAGTCCCTTTAAAAGTCATTCAATGAAGCCTAAGACGTGCCAGTTAAGCTGATGTATATTTTTTAGATATTTTTCCCATAATTTTTCATGGGGTATGAATAATTTTGAGGACGACTGTAAATGTTCTTTGTTTTACTGTTTACATGGACGTCTACTCAATCCTCGGTCAGAGGAGCTATCTCCAACTGGGATGTGCACTTGGGTAATCCCGATTATGACGTCATACCGACAGTTGAGGGGCAAGGGGACAAGGATTCGCCTTTTTTGACGTTCACATCAGTCCAGAGTCCAGCGTCTTCTCTAAATATTGAAGGGAAATATTTCGGCACTGGTCTAATTCAATGGCGAAAATATGTACACTTCATCGTATATCCTATGTTTCCGACGTACATGTATTAAGCGGACACTCCTGGTTTGGTCGAAAATAACGTGTCTCCCTACATTGAGTCTGCTAACGTAACTTAACCCGCGCATTTCTACATGTATCCTTAGCAGACTGATGACGTCATCCTTATTCAAACTCGATGAACAAAACCTCTGCATTTCAAAGCCGAAATATTCCCAATAATGAGATTGTTCCTTTTTCGTAAAGTACAAAAACCTTCCAATGAACAACCCCAACGCCTCGTTCGCAATCGAGACGTCTGCAAAAGACTTCGGCATTGGAATCTCACGTTGCCATATTGTGGGTGGTGCGTCAAAGTTATGGAGAATAAGGACGAAGTGAGAATACTTGTTTTTGAAGATGAGAACGGGATATTTCGCCTTGCGGAATAAATACAACAAGGGTCGACCCGGGTAATTCGATACGATTTTGATGGGCAGTTGGAGTGTTGCATTGTGCATGAAAGCATACGCTATTTTTCCATTCGCATATTTCTTGTGAAAATCATAAAAGGACACCACAGACATTCCTGTCCGCGCGGACACGGGACAATACAAAACTAATGTCAACGTCTCCAGCGTGTTATTGTAAACTGGGGCGCAGACTACTATTTTAGTGTGATCATATACCTTGCATTTTTCTTCAGGCGGAATAGGAAACTTAATAATCAACTTCCCACGCGATACCTGATGCCGGTAGACCAATATTTCGGTGAGGAAAGCCTTCCTTCCGGTATCGCTGGAAAGTACGCAGAAACGGTATTCGAGAACCTGCTGACCCCAGATGTCGACACTTTTAGGAGTACGATGATAGTAGGTGAAATTATACTTTACCCGGTAAAGTTTATTTCGATGTGGAACGTACACCAGAACTCTCGACCAAGGCACCGGGTGTTCCACGTAACGCACCGTTATAAATGGCTGGATCTGGCTAAATGATATGGAAAATGCTCGTTCCGTTGATCTGATTGGTGGAATGAACGGCATTCGATGGTGAAATCTATACTTGTAAACTTTATCGACCTATAATTATGATGAAAAAAAGTTAACAAAGCTAAATTGTAGAACATAGAAAAACACGATGACTAAGTGTGTAAGCGCCGGGTCAGTCTTTCTGGGCAGTCGTCCCTATCGACGTTACTAACTTCATCATCATCATCTGGTAAGATCGAAGGTCAAAGACCTGTTGATCTGCAGCAGCAAACTGTTAGAAGCAATAACTCTCCGCAGATGCGCGGGTACGGGGTAAAGTCACATGGCGTCGAAATTGGGTAAACACGCTAGTATATGTCTCTCCCTCTAGAATTGTGTAACAATAGTTCGCCGAGTTATTCACATAGATATTTTGAACTATTCCAAGATTTGTCCAATTTCGCTTTAAAACTCTCCACCGTTTTGGCCCCCCACAACTTCTGATGATAACGAATTTCAAGAGTCGACCACTCGAAAACCAAAAAGAAAGTGAGTAAGAAATAAAAGTGGAAAATAAGAAGGTGGAAATTTTGGAATTTTGCGCGAATTTTTCAATTTCTCAAACTGGGAGAAAAATATTTCCCATTTTAAGAAATTTTCGTAAAATGACATGACATTTTCTCTGATTTTTCGGGTGATATTTCTCAAAATGGGAATTTTTTTTCCCAATTTCAGAAATAGAAAAATTCGCGCAAAATTCCAAAATTTCCCACTTCTTATTTTCTACCTTTATTTCTTACTCCCTTATTGCCTCCGCACTTCAGTCCTAGCCCTCCTTTTCTTCAATTTCTCTCCATGTCTAGTCCTCTATTTCTGGACAAACGTCCCTCCGCCATGTGTAGCACCTGGACACTGATGTTGCTAAGTCCGTTGAGGCTCTTGTACACCTTCGGAAGCCCACACCGTCTCCGTCCGACGATTCATGCATACCATTCTAGTCTCACTGGAGCTTCCAGATATGCATTCACTTATTGAATGAAACGTCTTCACAAGTATTATTACAACAGCCTCCCATCATACTTTATGACCCACGTGTTCAGAACAAATAATCAGATTCATTCTCACCTAACATGAAATAACGTAAATTTAATTACCCCCTTTTGCAGACATAGTTTCGCACAACGTTCACCTCGTTATAATATTGTACATGTATTTAACTCTCTTCCTACAATTGTTTCTTAAAAACTCACAACTCACATTTTACCTGGTTTTATTAATTATTACAAAAACTACATGTATATATATTAAAGTCCTGCAGCTTGTATAATCATTTGGCACAGAATTACAATGAAAGAGCTTTTTATTTCGTGAAAAAAATCCAAACGGTTAGAAAGTTATGGTTGATTTTAAAATCAGAATGGTGTAAGAATGCCTCATTAAGTGATGTCACACCAGGGAATTTCCATAATGAACATGTCATTTCCCTGATCAGAGTGGCCTAGTAACCAAATGTATGTGATGGAAATTCAACAAAATGCAATTATCATGCAGAAACCATGCATCCAGCGTACTCTGGGTGGGTCAGATTGGAATGATCTTTTCCCTAGAATTATGTCACGAATAAATGAGCATAATTACATTTTTGAAGTAGTTCGTAGTTTGGTTTTTAGCCCAATGATTTTGACTGACAAAATCCTTGGTATCTCGCTTACTACTAAACACAATTTCATGAAACAAACAGGAAAATGCAGTTCTTTCTGAATGCTGTACAAAGCTGAAAAGGAGTGAGAATTTATTTTTGTGGTGCACATAGGACTTTAAATGATTATAACTCCACATATTCTATACCACGTTGTGAAGTTTTTTGTTTATTTGTTGTGAGTTAATCTATGTCTATCCATGTCATATATCGGGTTATTCAGGAAAAAAACGTCCCACTTTTCAAAGTTCAGTATCTCATGAAACATCGAATAAGATGTAACTGCACCAAAATTTGGGGTGCGATAGGATAAAGAGCTGACGTGAATTTCATATCAATACCCTGCTTGGGTATGGAATAACATCCGGTACAAAGATGCAAGTCTAAAAGTGCAGTATCAGAGATGTAGATTCAACAGGACCACCCGATCTCAAAGGGTTGGCACCAGTCAAATTGCCATTCCCAGACAGTTCTGGCAGCATTTTTTTAGTCCATGGTAAGATGCATTGAAGGGCACAGCAATTGTGTAATCTTTGGAGAAAATTAGTTTCGTTAGCACGGATGACAGTGGACAAATTGATCATTGTTTCAGGTATGATTGTGAGCAGAGTTAAAACTTCTCTTGCTCCTTATTTCACTTTTTGACTAGTGCTTCTTCACTGGACATCATTCCACATTCAGTAGGGGTATTGATATGATACATCAGGAGATACAGCAGTTTAATTCTTTTTTTTTAATAGTACTACTGAGTTTGCATCTATGATACTGCACGACTGGACTTGTATTTTGGTTCCGGACATTATTCCAAACTCAAGAAGGATATTGAAACGAATATTCATGTCATCTCTTTATCTTGTCATCCACTTTATTTTGGTGCAGCTTTATTGCATTCGGTCCAAAACTCAGGAGATATTGAAGTTTGAAAAGTGGGACGTTTTTTTTTATAAGCCGGTATATTACAATCCATATTCCTATCGTATTACTATCGATTTCGACGTCATTGGTTTCAATCTTGTTTTAGTTTAAAACTCATTTATGTTCATTCATTTTTATAATGTAACTATCTTTCAAGGGGGCCCAAACGGAAGCGATCTTCTGATCTTGTTTGGGCTCCTGACCATATTTTCTGTATTTACTTTCTTGTATTCTTTTCTTCTAGGGTTGGCCAAAAATAAATGTCATATCATACATATATCATATCATTGCACTAGACTGGCACCCGGTCTTCTGGGCAGCTTGCATTCGAACACAGAAAAAAAATCAACTCGAGTGGAGATTCAAAGTCTCACTTTAGGGACAAAACGGTTCGAAATACTTTTTGACTCAAAATGAAACAGAAAATATTTCGGCCCGAGACAATGACACCTCGTTCCGAGAGAAAAAAATTCGGGTTGGGATACTGACAGTCTCGATCTGAGAGAAAATATTTCAGGCCGAGATGACATTGTCTCGCGCCGAAATATTTTCTGTTTCATTTTGAGTCAAAAAGTGTTTCGAACCATTTTGTCCCTAAAGTGAGACTCTGCGTCTCCACTCGAGTTGATTTTTTTTTCTGTGAAGACCGGTGAAGCAAATTAATGATCTACGGCGGATTCGCGACGACATTCTACAGCTCCAAGAGCAAAATTGGGTCATGTGACATTTTGACAAGATGGCGGCTCCCACAACTTAGGCATGATCTCGTAAATAATGAGTAAATTTCAGAAACACTTGCTTGAGATCAAAGTTGGCTTTAGCTCAGGTGAATGAAAAAAGGCAAACAGCCTACTGCTGCCCAAAACCCATGCAACCTAAATCCTGAAACGGGCAGTGAACGGTGATACAATTGCTATTTTAGCAATGCATTCTGGGAGGGCTTTCCCGAGCTAAATATATACCTGCGGGCGTCATGATGGTTTTATGCATTTGCTCCTAGTATTTTTAATCAGGACAGTGTTCGGTATATTCATTGCACAAGGTAGTAAACTTCGGCAGAATTGATAGGTCTGTACTCTCGCATGCCTGACACCATCTGTTGAGAGCGTTTTAAATGCAAAAATGTGCCATCTATCGGGTTGAATATGTAACAATCCAGGTTCCAATCGACGATTGTGGGCTGAAAGCTTGCAATTGCCTCTGTGAAGGTGATTTTACCAAACTCCTTTTTTACGAGGGGATCCGCGGGATGAACAATCGGTCTAAATCCGATGGCTCTCAACCTCGGTAGACAAATCAAGTACAACATTTCGGAAAATTTACTTAAAGCGAATTTGCCACTATTACTCCTTGCACACCGATTTAGGAATTCCTTTTGACGAATCCGGTGTATTGTTGCCTGGTAATTATCGATCAGAAGATAGCCAATGATGTATTTATATATAAACATGTAAATATTTCTGTTGATAACTTGTGGTTTGCGACGCAATGGGATGAAGCTTCCATTTGTGAGGACAAAATGAACTCGACCAGTTTCGTTGGCGATTTTTAAGTCATATATGTTCGCACGGACGAAATTTCGCCGGCAATACACGACGACTTTTCCCTCATATCCTCTAGTTATGTGATAGATTACTCCACCAGAAATGCATCGATTTGTGCTAGGTATGATGACGCTCCCTTCAAATGTCCCCCTTTTGAGGTTATAAAGCGTGCACACTTGTTTCCGTCTGATATTATTAATATAAAACACCATACAACCCATGTAAATAAATGGTGCATGGCCCCTAAGTTTTTTATACACGGAGAGCGAACTCTTGTACTTGATTTCAAAGTAGTTCCACTTATTGACATATACAGCAACAATCTTATAAGGTGTGTCAATCGGCCGAAGAATCTGCACTATTTTCCCCGTGGCGTTGTCCGTAAACCAAAAACTACCCTTGAGCAACTTCAGTGGTGGCCGGAACGGGATCACTTTTTGAAGTTGAAACGTAATTCTCGCTCCGTCCTGGAAGAATTATTCCGACAAAGCCAGAATAAAGGGTCAGAATCACTGGTTCATAGAACCGGCAGTGGCGGATCCAGGATTTTTTCGAGGGATGGGTTCTGCAGGTAGAGGCCCCAGGACTCTCTCGCGCCGTCGGCGCCGATTTGGCGGAGCGAGGTCTGGGGGACCTACCCCAGGAANTTTTTTATCCGTAAGTACTGCTTATCGCACACAGCATCGAATTAGGCACCAGGATACCGTCCTTGACCTCGAAGAAAGTTGCGATATAATCAGCTGATTTGACATCTTGCAAAGAGCAGACGACGGCCGTTGAAGACGCAGTTTCTGATTGGCTGAACTCATTCACATCCGTTGTTGTTGTCGGTACGCTAGCCGCTGATTTTGCAGCCTGCTTTCCCAGTCGTTTGTGGAGTGTAGTGCGGCGGCCGGAGCGACACAACGACTGGGTCCCGAGTCTATAACAAATAGGCAAACTTGTTAAGTATTATAAAATCAAGTATACAATCGCCATCATATTCCACCATCTTCTACAAAATTTATCGTTCAGAAAACGATATACGCTCTAAAATACACCTAAAAAATATCTCAAAAAAATTTCACAGCATAAAACAACCATACTAGAATATAACTAAATAACAAATTTCAAATACATTGCTCCTTCAACAACAGTTATATAGCTGAAAATATTGCCAGACATACACAGACAAGCCAGACAGTGCTGAAAATAAGGGTCACCTTGTGAACCAACAGTGACAAGTAACCTTAGGCCCATATTAGGTAGGTTGCGTAGCTTTCCGACTCCGACTCCGGCTTCATCTATCAGAATGAATTGCAGTCCGCTGTAGACATCCTTGATAAAATCGATTTGACAGACGTTTGCAAATCGTAAAATGCCATAACTTTGTGGCAGAATAAATTTGACTTGTAATCGGAAGTGCACGTTAATCGCAAATGAGTTTTCGCAAAGCCCCCGAAACGCCAACGCGAACATCTATCCTTTTGTTTGGTGCTCTCTTCGTAGCACCGAACAATGGGTTTGGCGTTCGCGTTGGCGTTTCGGGGGCTTTTGCGAGAACTCCTTATTATAGTCGTGTTTCAAGTCGCAACGACTTGGATTACGACTTCGATATTCATTGTTTATCCGCACTTCCGATTTATAAGGCCAAATTTTTCTGCCTTCAATTTATGGTGTTTGACGAATTGAAAACTTCTATCACATCGTGTTTATCGAGGATGTCCATAGCGGACTCACTGCTATTCATTCTCGTAGTTGAAGTCGGGAGTCGGAGTCGGGCCGCTGCGCAACCGCTCTATTACCCCCAACGTATTTTACTCGATCATCCATAACCTTAAGTCTGAACTTCATGAACAAACACTCCCCAGCGCCGCAGTATGGTGCTCTACAGAAGTGCAAATGCCCTTCGAAGTACCTCCAGAACGTGATACACTACCGGCCTGTTTGGTGGCGCCACTGTATTGAATTTCAGGCTTTCAATCGAGACACATCAAGAAATAGTGACCAAGTGACAGAGCCTGATAGACTGGTATAGATCCGTACGGAACCTGTGTATGAGATTCGATCAGCTGAGCTAAAAATAATTAGGGGAGAGAGGTTGGTTTTGACAACCTGACCCTCTAAGGGCTAGATGCTAAAACATGCAGGGCCGTATTAAAAAGGGTGATCATCGCGCGATTAAGACTTATACGCGTGTAACTTCACTAAATGCACACACTTCCATCATGCATTTGACGAAGTTACACGCGTCTAAGTCTTGAACACCCTTTTTGAATAGGGCCCAAAATGTAGCAGAACAGGTCTCCACGCTATTTGGGTACCAATTTGTGACTAGAGAGAAAACAGAATATTGATGAAGATTTTACCATCTCTTAAACATGTTAAAGCGAACTTGTCGTGCCAGCCAAGGTGTCTGAATAGAAAATCGAACTCCGCCATCTTGAATCGATTACATGACTCACATTGGGAATTTATTGCCTACTAAAAGCATGTATGCACAATTACTGTGGCGTTGGTGCCTTCGAATAGCAACACGGTCAATTGCAAATCTGTTGAAAGTCATCTTCACTGAGTTCAGGTCAAGATTCGGCTTCTCCTCCCATGACCTTCACGCAAGCAAACCACATTCCGTGTTCAAGGATTTCCCCGGTCCCAAAAATAGCAACCAATCATGGCAAAGCTTGCATCGGCAGCTCGGGTATGATGACAAGATGGCGGTCGATGAAACTTTATTCGAATGCAAATTCTCCGTGGAAGGACTTACAAGTACTCAAAAAGAAGCCGCGAAGGCAATATTCGATGGAGACCATTTGTTAGTCTGTTGTAGGACTGGCAGTTGGAAGTCAATACCAACAGGCTAGTGTTGTTCGCTACGAAGTTGAACGGCGTACGCGGTACTCGTATGAAAAAATTATCGCAAAGAGGCTTCTGATTGGGCGCACGAGAAAATCCCATAGCGTTGAACACGGAATCTGGCTGCTTGCTGCGGAGTGTAGGAAGAGGTTAGCCGATTTCTACACGATGCATTATGCAGAATGTTGAAAGTAGGCACATCGTCACACCAACAGCTGTTCAATGTTTTCGTTTCCGTTGCTAACGGGAAGGGGGTCGTGATGACGTCTTGACCGTTCCAAATGTGGGCGATGCCAGGCAACGTCAAATAATTTCGTTTCAAAAGGGGGTGGCATTTTGAGTGATAAAACGCCCTATTTAAAGTATAACACCAGTGATACAAAACAAACCAAACTTCCACAACCTTCACTTTCTGGCCATTTCCTCGATGTGGAAACCAAAATTGGCTCCTTTGATCAATACCTTTAAGGGATGTAATCCACTAAAATATGAAATCTGTAATTTTGAAATTGTGATTTTCGTGGGCCGCGAAATTATTCTTAGTGTCATTTTTGACTGCAGCTACATGTACTAATTCCCTTTAGCTCACAAAAATACTAGGCCAAGGCAAGTAGGCCTACATGAAGTTATGACCACACCACCACTCAGTGGTGTGGTCAGTATTGTTTTCGCAGGACGCAAAATGTTTCTCTACCACTTTCCTTTCCTCCACGTTTTCGGTCAAACTAGGGCATGCACGTCAAATCTGACTTGCCCAGTCTAAAGATCTAATTGTTCTCTCGCGATGAAAAGATTCCTGTGCACTTTCATTCAATTTTGGCTGAGATAATGAAGTTTTTCAGCTAAATCATAATCGGGATCGCCGTAGTTTATAAATAGAATCGGAGTCTATAAATAGAACCGTGCGTGGTACACGGGATCTATGCATGGCACGACGTCATGCCTGTGTAGGCCTACATCCTGATCGATCGTTCGGCAGTTCGTCGTACTAGTATAATACAGCATTCGAACACCGCCATCTTACGTCAACATAACAAACCAGCTTCCGGCCAAAACATTTGTGGTGTGGTCATGAATTCACTTTTAGTGAATTATCAGTTCTAGTTGCATGTTGTTTTCTGAATCCATGTAGGTATGAGACGCCGCTTATTCTAACTGGGGTGAATATGAACCAACAGAGCTTGGCGTTCCGGCAATGATTTGTGATAGAATCGCCAAAGATATTGGTCCAATAAGAGTCTGCCGCCGAATGACGTCACAGTCAGACCACTTGCTAAAATCGACTTTACGTGCGTAGGGTGTCAACAAGTCTACTCACACTCATAGTCAATTTTGCATACGGTCAACTAACTTGGAAGTCGTAGGATCAAGCTCTGACGTTAATTACCTTTTTCTGAAACATCTTAGCTCTTGGATTCCTCACAGCTTCCTGCTTCTCCATACACGTCCCCCGCCTTTCACTCATCTGACAGACAAGACTGCCTTCTTTCGAAATTTTAGCAAACGTCGTACATTTCTCGACATTGCGACAGAGAACGGAACATGAAATGGTTGACTTTTCTTCTCCTTGACCCAAAGTAGGTGACCGCAAACTCCAGCCTGTCACCACAATCTGGTAAACAGCGTTATACCCCGTGAGTTTCATTTCGAAATGCCAAAAATGAGTGGTTGTTTCAGTGCGACCGCTTACTGCTTTCAATCCCTTAGGTTTGATACTTGGTGGCTACCTGTACTTCGAAGCCCATCGACCATGTTGCTGAAAATTCGGGTGACGTCACAGCGACATTCTGGCGACAGAAATTGAAGCGGTTGGTGGCCACGTATGATCCAAGTTTGTAAACGCTCACCGCGTAGAAATTACGAACATCCATCGTTTGCAAGTAGGACTATATCGTACGTGGCGCGGAGAGTTATGAAGAGAAGAACGAAACACTTATCAGTACAATCTGAACGTCAGAGAACGATTTGATCGCGCATCGTAACTCTGGGCCCGTATGCATAAAAGTGGAATAGGCTTATTCCAGATATAACCTAACGTTATAACCTTAAGTTATACCTGGAATAAGCTTATTCCACCTTTATGCATATGGGCCCTGATGTACTGTACGGAAGGGAGGTCAATTGTGCAAAGCACTGTATATCAACCGGACGGGAACATCTCACTAGTCCGAAGGTCCACTGGTCCGAAGGTTCACTGGTCCGAAGGTTCACTAGTCCGAAGGTTCACTAGTCCGAAGGTTCACTAGTCCGAATGTTCACTAGTCCGAACGTCCCCTGGGACCTTATTCACGAAGCTCCCGTAACGTACGGGAGTGCACAAAATATTGTCCTTTTGCGGACAACCTATTTTTGTTCACTATCAGCCTGACAAAGAATTTGCGTACCCTCAAAGTTACGGAAGCTTTGTGAATAAGGTCCCAGGTGTCTTACTATAGTCCGACACAACCTTCGCGCGACCCAGTGGAATGCGGAAGTAGGCTTACCACAAACCACACGCTGACCACAAATCTTATTCAATAAATGACTCTTGAATAACCGATTGGACAGCGTGACCAAATTATACTCTCCTCTACTTTCACACGCACAATTAGGTAGCCGCAAGCTGTTGTCAGATTTCGTATTTCCGCATTTCTTTGGGTCGCGCGAAGGTTGTATACTGGGATATTTTTATAGGGCCACCCTGTAAATCGCCCCTTTCTTAATACTGGAAGACATCCTTTAACTCTTGCACACTGCACCAAACTAGTATCTGGACCATTTCAATAGTGAGGTTAAGATGCTTTCCGACTCTCACCTAGGTTATTTCACGTAACGTGAAATCGTGAAATGTTTTAGCGCCAAAGAGAAACCCACTCGCAACCAATCACAAGCCTCGGTCGCAGACAATGACGTCGACACCATAGTAGTTGCGTCGCCTTATATATATCGAACGTCTGCGACGTCGGCTCCAAATAATATACCTATGTCAATCGGTAGTCCATCTGCTTTAACCGATAGGGATATCAGAAAGACATATATAGCATGTTTTAGAAAATATATCCGACACTACGCAAAGTGGATGTCCACAGTTACTCAAGGGAGTAGGCGCTGACATTAATAATGATCCACCAACTTTCCTACTTAATTCTGACCCATCCAGTCGCCCCATCCCACCCTAATCCACTTTAACTCACAACACATCCGCTGCCGAACCCATCCAACATGTCCAATGGACTAGTCAAACTTCGGACTAGTGAACCTTCGATTTAGTGCACCTTCGGACTACTGAACCTTCGGACTTCTGCACCTTCGGACTAGTGAACCTTCGGACCAGTGAACCTCAATTTTCGGACTACTGAACCTTCGGACTAGTGAACCTTCTAACTTAAATGAACCTTCGGACTTTGATGTTTTGATTTGAAACGTCGTGGTATAGCCAATGCATGCTCGACAAGACTGTTTAATATTTGAATGATCTAAGCACAGGCCCCTGGGGAGCTGTTAGTGAGTTTAGAGCACGTATCTACCCAAAAAAGCCAGTTTTGTAAAAAACACACCCCGAGCTCACGAAGTGAGCGAGAAGGTATGCAAGTAAAGACAGCCGAAATTCACCACATTTCAATCGTCAAGAACGCACTAACTACTCACAAAATCACCATGAAAGTTGTTTTAATGTATCCTTTGGGGTTACAACTAACACGGGAATCACGATTTATATCCTTGTCTTCATCGGAAATGTACTTAAACACTTGTTTTAATCAGCTAGATTTCGTCCAAACCTAACAACCGCCATCCTACGTCGTATGTAAATCAACCGACAGGTGGCGTGAAATCAACGGAGTGAACACGTTGAATATGGTTCAATTTATTTAGTTTCACGTGTAATATGAAGCATATTGGTTAATAAATATAAAACAAAACTCATGCGATGTTGCAGTATTTTTTTTGTGAATCTTATGATTTTTCTTGGAATATCGACGAATCACGATTGAGAAGGGTATTCATTCCGTAGAGTTTTCACGCCACCTGTCGGTTGGTTGACATACTACGTAGGATGGCGGTTGTTAGGTTTGGACGAAATCTGGCTGATAAAAACAAGTGTTTAAGTACATTTCCGATCAAGACAAGGATATAAATCGTGATTCCCGTGTTAGTTGTAATCCCAAAGGATACATTAAAACAACTGTCATGGTGATTTTCTGAGTAGTTAGTGCGTTCTTGACGATTGAAATGTGGTGAATTTCGGCTGTGTTTACTTGCATACCTTCTCGCTCACTTCGTGAGCTCGGGGTGTATTTTTTTACAAACTACCTTTTTTTACGTGCTCTAAACTCACTGACAGCTCCCCAGGGGCCTGTGATCTAAGTCACCAATTAGGCATTGTGAGTGTTGCTACATATAGAAAAATGTTGAGGCATGTTACCTTACCTGATGAAGGGTTAGTCACGCTATAACAACACGTTGAACTTCTCAAGTGGTGAAGCTGTGGCGGCCATTTTTGTTTCGACATAGTATCAGTCCAGCCTCGGTTTTATCACTGGCTATATATAGGTTGGACAGAGACCAGTCTTATCAAGGTGGGGAGGGGAAACAGTCACCTAATGCATACAGTCGGACTTTAACACCAGTAAATATTTGCCTCAATCCACTTTAACAATTTCAAATCTACAACAAATAAAATTATCCCATCGATATAATGTGCAAAGAACCCATAAATACATGAAAAAGTATCAGCATCGGTCTGCACTATATCAAGTGTGGAAGATTAAGGTCAAGGTCACAGACGATTCACTCACTTGCGGCGAATCACTGAATTACATGTATCTCTCGGTTTGAGAGATGGTTACTACGCCGAGGCTCCTTTATACGGTCGAGGTAGTGTACGATGGCCGTCCGAATGTAGCCGAGTACCTCCGAAGATGACGTCGATTGTTATCAGTAGTATTAAAACCTGGGAGACGGTATCACCTGAGTCTTATTCTAAATCATCTTTCAAATATAGGCTTTGTACGACTACCTTTGTTGAATGGTCCTATGCGTCTCAACTGTCTCGCATGAATTCAGCCGACTCGAACTGCATGTGATGTCTTTCATTTTGGTTCCAACGATATGATACGATGAGCATGTTGTACATGTAGCAGTAATACAGGGCGTTTTGGCAAAATGCACTGGAAGATACCCACACACAAACCCAACACTCTGAGCTCGACTTAACTGATTCGTCATACTTGATCCTATCCATGATCATCATTACATGGCCTACCACCGTGTCTGTTCTACTACCTCATACTTCGTACGCACAACCCATGGAGAACTTCGCCGCGATTTGTGTTTCCCTCGCACCTCGAGTTGCCGTGCACCAATCATCAGGACACTGGTTAGCCAACCTCGCTGCCAGGTTGGAAACAAGCCAGTTAAACCAGCCGCTGTGTATTCTGTGGTTGGAAAGTATTAGGAAAGCAACGCACAAGTGATCCTTGCAGTATGAGATACTGTACTGCTGCTCATTAAATAATTGAGACAAAGCATTTACATGTACCAGTAGCCTATAAAGGTACAAAAAAATATATTCAATGGAATATATTTCATCGAGATGTTAAAATACTTATTACAATAACTATTGTGATGTTACAAAGCATATTATGCTGACTTGTTGTAAGAGACGTGCATGTACAAAAAAGACAATCATTGACGCGTTTATCATCGATATTCACTTTATTATGGAAGTTCTGATTGTGGTGGCTCCCTGCTTTCAGGTTCCACACTCGAGAAAATGACCACAATGGTTGAGGTCAAATACTGTATTTGGACTAAGCTAAAACTGAAACAAGGAGTTTTATCCCACTTGGTACGTTTGAATCTGAACTCCTAAAACATGGCTGAGATTCAGACTTCATTAAAACTTCGTTACCTAGATAAAACCTAGACTAAAACTTGGTTAAAACCTGAGATTCATCTCCTTCCGCTGCACTCGTCCCCAGTGGCATCGAGCTTAATACTAGTTATACGCTCTCAACCACTGGCACAGATGGAGCCAAATCATGTTTCAGAACACTAGATGGCGCAAAATGTCATCAACTAATCAGCGACCAGCACTTCACGCAACTAGGGAAAACATGAAACATTCTTATTGGCTGCTTTGGTCACCCTAAGCATACCGCAGAACATCTTACATGCTCTGTCCCTTTTCTATTTCAACTCATTTTAGGCAAAAATACTGTTAAACCCCAAACAACCTATTTGCCAAGAACTGTTTTTGAGATTCAAACAATATTTTATGGGCTGATAACTTTTATGGCTGTTAGACGAACAAGGGTTAATTTATGCATACATTGTTCTGTGGTATGCTTGGCGTACTGTCGCCATAAGAGCAAAGAATTCAACTAAAATTGGTAGGGAGGTTATGCTAGGGCGTAGCTACATTCTGGTACCTTGTGGTGGCTGATTATGTAATAATTGGTGAAACAATAAACATCCCATTGTTCTGATGTATTCCTGTGGTATTTTCGCGATATATATTGCACAGATTTCAATCAAACTTGGAAGGTTGGTAATGCTAGGGCTAAGCTACATTTGGATAGCACAGGCTAGGTGGTTATGTAATAATTAGCAGAACAATAGATACCCCATTATTCTGCAGTATGCTTGGGGTATTTTCGGCATTACAGCAAAGAATTCAACTAAAATTGGTAGGGAGGTTATGCTAGGGCGTAGCTACATTCTAGCTATATCGCTCGCAGCGCCACGTCGTGACGTTAGTTCCGCAGGTTCCTCATAACATTATTTCCAGGTGTCAAACTCGTGCAGCCAGACCCTCGTGATGAACAAGAGAATGCGTGCATTTTTTCGCGCATGCGCAGGGACTGGTTGCCTGAGTCGAACATGTCGTCTGCTAGAATAAGATGGCCTTCAGAAAAAAATACAAGCACAGACCCAGCTCAAGAGGGAATTGTACGGAAGTGCTGGTGGAACTACTTTTAATAAACTGCCGCCAAAAATAAATAACAAGCACGTGATTATTTTTTTAGACGATTGTGACTTGAGCACAATCGTGTAGGATGACGTGCGTGTATTTGCGTGCACTTAGTGATGCGCACAATCTACAGGCCACACTCACCCTGGAACTCAAGGCTTGCCCTGAAAGGTTTGATTTAACATGTGTCATTTGTTTTTCTGGTACATTCACCCTGGTGAGCACATGGTCCATGGACCATTTCATTATTTCTACATTAATCGGTGTAGCATGCCATACATATCACACACATATGCCTGGCCAAATGATGTCATTCAACCATCGGTGCATTTCGAAATACGATCTCGTACATGTCATTGTCATGATTAAACAATATCTTCATTGCCGTAGGACTGTATGAAACGATTACCAAACTAATTGCGTGTGGGTACATTCCCGGGAGCTAAAAATCGCAAAAAATACATGAACAACCAGACACCAGTACCTCTTCAACTACATTAGTACTTTCAAGCAAGCAAAACGGCCTATGCATGGTGCATTCGAACGATCCAGATATACCCTATTTCCATTTCACTCATCGGTTATCGCGCAGTCAGTTTGGAAACCAGCGGCAGATCGTACTTGACAGAGATGTTGGATATCTAAAGGCAAGTTTCTGTTTTCTCGTGTTCCTGTTCTCGTGTGATGGCCATAAAAGGGTATGTTTCACTTCAAATTGAAGATTGCGATTTGTGATCCGTGGGAAAACTGAAAGAGCCTATGATCTTGCAGTTTGCAGGGATAAATCTGTGTTTCAGACCAATATCAATGGTACAACGATCAATAATATTTGAAGTAATTTTTTAAAACAAAACGATTTAAAACTCTTCGCATACAAAGAAATCATCAATTAATTTATATGATATTTGGCATATGGATTAGGGTGGCATTCATTTTTATGGTAAAATTTTAAAAACAATTCACGAAATGTTGATATTCTGCTTTTGAAATGCAAGAAACTTACCATGTAGTTCTACTGGAAAGACTTGTCTATTGATCCTTGTGGGGTGCGAGGTAGGCCTACAATGTACCAGCATGCATGGCAAAGAAAAACTGTCTTTGTTGTCACAGCTATTATGTGAACAGTCTTACATCAGGCCAGGACCTAGCCGGCGCCACTGCTCCATATGCATTGAGAATTAAAGTTACATGACTTGCCTTTCTTTAACCCTTTGTGGTCCGGATAAAGTTGAAAAGTGTACATTCCGTAAAATGAATTTATGATGTATCTACAAAAATGCGCCTAGCTCCCACAATTTTCAACCAAAACTGGTGACAAGGCACTCGTTCTGGAGGCAACTAAATGGGCCACGACCTTATGCAGGTCTGCTTGTTCTAAAATGTCTGTGAGAGAAACAGGCCAGAGCCGAAGATGCAAGTTGTGAGGAAATGGTCGCATTCTGCCTACGTTTTCGTGAGGTTGGCAATCTTTAAACGTCCATATCTCGATAACCGTTGCTCCTACGCTTCAGAAAATTGGTCGGAATGGAGCTACTTTTTTCTCCTCTTTCGTTTGGCGCTAGTCGCGTCGGTTCCGGAGATATGGCCATTTTGTCACAACGAGTCAGATTTGCACTTTGGAGCCTGTCAATCTTGACCCCAGGACAAACGTAAAAACGCAAGGGTGTGTGGTACAGGCCAAAGCCGCATATATGCGTCATCAGTCCCCAAAGGTTTAAGGGCGACTAAAATGAGGGCAAGTACCGATGCGACTACTACGTCGCCTGCGATAATTACCTTTGAGGTCGATCAGTGATGTCATCCACGACATCACTGATCTTCCAAGGAAGCATCTGTCGCAAACGAGTCAACAAAAAGTAAGAAAAACTGAAAATATGTTCAGTCGCTTCTGTGATCGCAAGGCAGGTCGCCAAGAAAATCGCTCGAAAAATCGCTACTGTGCGGTGCCCTTTACAGAGAGGTAGCCTAATGGTAGGCTGATGACCATTCTAAAGAATGTTTTATTAGACTACATGCGTACCTCACTGAATCAGCTTGTAATCCTTTTTATGCCAAAAACAACACCCTGTTCAGATGAATGGTTCAGCACAAGTTGCCACAAAAGTCATCCAGTCCTGTTATGTCACTGTTATGACTGTATTGACAATGGCAGTCAACAATAGGCCTAAGGATCATCAGAGTGTTCTTGTTCTTCCAAATGAGTGATATCAAATTACTTTTGTGACTTTTTTTGGTACTTTCATTGAATATAACTGGATTATTTTGCCTCTATTTTACACCTGACTCATTTGGGAACCTATAATCCGAGTTGTTTTAGAAATATTTTGGTTCCAATATGAAACGTCAAGGCTTCAAACACCCATTGTTTAAAAAAATTACTTCAAATGTCATTGATTGTACCATTAAAATTGGTCTGAAACACAGAATTATCCCTGCAAATTACAACATGTCATAGCTCTTTCAGTTTTACCACGGATCACAAATCACAATCTTCAATTCAAAGTGAAACAGCCCCTTTCGCCCTTACCAAACGCATAAATCATTAGATTGGACTAACAGTAGTAAACAGGCACAATCTCACACGAACAAGATTTTGAATGAGAACTCCAAACTGATGTGGGTATACTGCATCACTGGAATGTGCATGTAAACTCGATTATGAATCCTGTCTCTGACAATGTCTGAGAGAATTCTTGTAGATTTCAGATATCTATCTCAATCACGTCGGAGGGTGCTGGTCTTTGCCGTATCAGACATTTTGGAGTAGGCTACAGGAGCCACGGCGTTTCTAGGCCGATGTGTGGGCCTACATTTCCTTCATAAATGTGGCTGTTTAGCAATCCTAGATGAGGTCGGTGAATCCAGAGTCTAGACGACCCGTTTAATCAGCGCCTCGCATGTACAGCAACGGCGTAAATCTCAGCGCCTCGCATGTACAGCAGTGAACGCCGTAAATTGGGACACATGTACCGGGACACACAGCTACCGGGACACATAGTTAGGACCTCTAAATATATGTAGATGCTCAATAATAGACATGGCAGAGGAACCTGGAAAAATGATTTCAGTGAGCGTGACACAGGGCGCCAGCATTGGCGAGAGCACTGAGACAATGAGATGATTTACTTACTATTACCGTCCGTTCTCGACCTCACACAGGACTATGTTCTACTTCTTGTTATACGTACCATTTTATATGGTCGCCATATTCATTGGTATAGTAAGTAATTGTTTAGCCTTCGTAGTTTTGGGCAGGGAAAAACCATATACGTCGACTTCAGTCTTTCTCCGCAGTCTAGCAGTCGCCGACAGCTTGCTACTTCTGTGTCGTCTTTTAGATAATTCCCTTCCCAGCATCTATAGCTACTTAGGCGTGTTTGTAGAGTTCACGGTATTTTCCCATTCAAATTTACGCCGTCTCGAGACCTTCTCGTGGATTGCGAAGACATGGTCTGTGTATCTGACTTTGCTCGTGGCGACGGAGCGCTTTATTGCGGTCTGTAAACCGCTGAAGGTGGCGTCGCTGTGTACCATCAGGAACGCACGTTACGCTTGTCTCCTCGCAGCTACATTCTCTTTTTTCTATCGATTTGTGTCCTTTTTTGCGTACAAAATTATCTGGATCTACGATCCCTGTACCGCAACTTATATGCCATTTACCGTGTGGAAAGCATCATTTATCTACAATGATTATTTTCGGGTTATCTATTTAGCCTCTCTTCCTATGTTCTTGATGTTTCTTTTCCCCACCACATATCTTACAATTGTTTCCTATCGCTTGATTGTAGCTTTGAAGAAATCAGTTTCAGGGCAGGCAGGCGGCAAGGCTGGTGTACGAACAAAGATGGGTACAATCAGGGTTTTAGCCGTCGTCATCACTTTTATTATACTTGAAACTCCTTACGCCTTGATGATGCAGATTATTACACTATTTCGTCTGTACCTCCCCAATCATACTATGAACATCGATGCGTACTCGACTGCCTTTGATTTTTCACACTTCTTTGGCCTACTCAACAGTTCCTTGAACTTTTATATATACTGTTTTACTGGATCCAGATTTCGACGAACTTTATGGGAACTGTTGTGTAAACTAAGGGTTGGAACCTGAAATAAAGGATTTGGTCACTCACGCACCTAAAGCCACTCTCACACGTGCGACAGTTGGTCTGCATTTAATTGAGATAGACAATCGCAGGTGTACTGTCGCAAATTAACGCAAACTATCGCAGACCTTGCGATAATAGAGAGGTTAAGAAGTCCTGCGATAAACGCTAACGCTAACTTTATTGGCGTCAGCATGTTGCCACCTGGCGAAGTCGATAACGTTCACCGCTAAATTCTCCACGGCGCAAAATCGTTTATGCCATGCCCAAGAGGCATTTTTGTATTTGTATTTCATTTTTCCGTCAGGGCCGACGCTATAGCATTATTGGCCCTGGTAAGTACGGATGAGGCCATCACAAGCTACTCATGTTCCTCACGTGGATGGGGTATTTTACTTGCCCTTGCAAAGACACAAGGTACAAGG
Source organism: Notospermus geniculatus (assembly GCA_002633025.1). Taxonomy (NCBI): domain Eukaryota; kingdom Metazoa; phylum Nemertea; class Pilidiophora; order Heteronemertea; family Lineidae; genus Notospermus; species Notospermus geniculatus. The sequence goes on along the minus strand of NMRB01001707.1, from coordinate 34,682 downwards.
CACCACGGCTTACTGTCCCATGCGACGGACGTGAAGAGCCGGGAATGAAATCCCAAATGGCCCGGGTTGGATTCGAACCCGGGACCTGCCGCTTGCTAAGCGGACGTGATAACCACTAGGCTATCAGGCTCCTCAAGAGGCAAGAGGCATAATTCGGTGTCTTCATAATAGTCTGTATGTAATAGACTATGATGAACACACCGAATTATGCCTCTTGGGTAATAGTTTGATGGTCGGTTTCCAAATGACCACAGAACAGGGCAGAAGGCAGGTATTGAAATGCCTATAAATAGATGTGTGACGGTCTTAGTCCGGTCGCTTAGGGGTCAGAAGCGGACGCGGCGGACATATTTACGATTTTTGGCATATGTGTTCTACAGACACTCTAGTTTAAATTTAGAAGGGTTGCCAAAGAAAACTACGCTTAGTTGGGGCGTTATATGCAAATGAACTTGGGGGTCACGTGACAATGACCAAATATGGTCAAAAATTGATTTTTTGCAATAATGACCAGGGGCCGTATGCATAAAACATCTTAAGTGAAAAAGTTCCCTTAAACTATTGTTCCAAACAAAAGATAAGGAAAATTTTACACTTAAGATGTTTTATGCATACGGCCCCAGGATGGTGCCCCACGTGGTATGCCAGTATTCCACCACGTAATTGAGCATCGCCACCTGATTACCGTTGTAAGCGCATAACGCATTGGGTTGACGAAGAAACAGGCCTTTTATCGTGTGCCTCCGCTAAATTCGAACAAAATTTATTGGCCTATGCAGGATGGCCCAAAAGGTTCCTATTACATGTACCCCCCTCAGAAATATTGTTCTTGGGTGACTTGTTTGAGGAGATTGTATTGTCCACAATAGATCCATTTTTGCACCTCAGAATTGGCGGAAAGAGCAGCGCATCTCGAAGTCGTACAACTGTTTCCCTCTCGAAACGAAACTCGGTGTAGGTCATCTGACCTAGGGGTATAGGCTACGTACCAAGTTTCAGATCGATAGCCGTGCCCAAGCGGTTACGAAGCCCTGCTAGAGCCTTGTTCACACTGGCGGCGTGCTGTGATGCGGTGCGATGCGTTGAAAAACATCGCCAAGTGGTGTCAGTTTTGACATAGGCGGCGCGGTGCGACGCGGATGGGTGCGGTGATGATTAGCAGAAGTGACATCATTCATGTCATTCAAATGCCGGTGTAAAGGGAAAGAATGTCCCCAGGAAAAACTGTCCCAGGAACAAAAGATCCTATTGTTACATTCTAATCTCTGGGGATTGGTTTTCAATAGTCATGCCGCTTATTCCGTCATTCAACAATAGAAGTGGACACTTTTTACAGGGGGAGACTCTGTACCGTTACACCTGTATCCTCATGTGGCAGCGATTCGACGCGGAAAAATACTGCAGGCGCGATTGGGGGCGTCCTTCAGATTCTTACTGCGTCCCGTCGCACCGCAAGTGTGAAAAGCTATAGGCTTAACCATGTTAACAGTGGTAACAATCAGGCGTGGAAAAATTCGCATCGCACCGCGCCTGTAGTGTGAACAATATTGAGGCAGCCCGAACAAACGTAGTAAATTCTTTCGTGTAACAAGTGGCAGATTTACTGAAACAAACAAAAGAAATACATAAAACTAAAATACAAGTACAATGATGGCAACGTTTCAAAACTTGACATACGACACGAATGTAAATAAGTTACCAGGCATTTCCCAGTACATGTACACTCAACCCATAGCAGCATAGTTGCACACGGAGACCAGAAACCAGAGAGCACAAAGAAAGCAAGCATGTGAGTAAACAAACCAACTGAGGTTGATTGACCTGGGCTGGGAAACACCCCAGAACCTACACAACAAGTGAGAAATTCCCTCTACCCAGTGTGTATACTAAAAATAGCCACCAGCACACACAGTGCATTCCTCGGGGCTGAATGCATGGGTGAACTCATAAGGGCCTGAAGTTAGCTGCAAGGAGAGGCACAAACGTCCTTCCTGCAGGGCAAAAATGCCTTACACATGATAAAAGAAAGGTTCTAAAGGGCCTATACATGTTAGTTACACTTGCTGAACGATTTGCTCAGTAACATGGGCACTGCCCCAATGAATCAAACAGGAAACTTGTAAGAACTAGGGAAAACATCTGAACAGAACAAAATCAAACTGGTGGGTGACACCAGAGTGAGGCTAAAGGGCCCACCCGATGAGAATCATGGGAAAGGGTACAAAACTTTACAGGAGGAAAATTCAAAAATGGCCTTTACACACCGGCCCCCTAATTGTGTAACTCTACGCAATTATACAATCACATCATGACGAACGTCGACGCTCAAACCAGAGACTAGCAAATGTATCCTAGAAAATTCACAGAGATGACGCGCCAGAGTCAAGTATGTTGGTACGGGTATTCGAAAACCCTGCATTGAGAAACACTGGATTGGATTGGACTGTGACTCACTTTTCTCCACCACCTGGATTCTGTAGACGTCGGTTATTTCAAATCAAGTTGGACTGGCGATAGGCTACCCCCGATAAGAACACCAATAAGGCTTCCCTTACATAGAAGTATACGGTATACGAAAACGCCGGTTAACAATGGCTTCACGGTCATGAATCCTCGGGAAGCCTTTGTTAATCGGTGTTTTCGTATACCGTATACTTCAATGTAAGGGAAGCCTTAGAGTCAGATCGTCTGACCGTGTAAACTAACACCATCTGTTTTGCTCTTGGGAAGAAGCTGCTCTACAGACCTACAACATATTCGCATTATACAATGTATACGGTCCTGCCTTTGGGCAAAGTTGTCCTTTCAAGTTAGTGTTGGGCCTGATGCTGTGGAAAACTTTAGCTCTAAGGGCCTCAATCTTTGAGGATTTGATAGAGGTACCCTTAGAGAGTTGTACGGGAGATTCTGTACTCCCCATTCCCAAATTTTTAAGGTTAAAGTTCGGGGCCGTATTTAAAGGGGGGCCGGTGCC
>NMRB01001707.1:16385-31682 GCA_002633025.1 Notospermus geniculatus | reverse complement strand
GTGCCCCCCCCCCCCCGAGCCAAACAAAAAACTTGATTTTCCTGCGGATTTTGGTCAAAAAGAGGTATTCTGCCCCCTCCAGAGAGGTTTCTGCCCCCCCCCCTGAACAAAAAGTTAAATACGACCCTGAAGTTCGAGTTTAAGCCGACATGGGGGTGCTTTCAGCTTCGCAAATTTGGCCTATACCACCGACAGCGTTGGTAATTTACAATAGGCCACTTTTGGAAAGTTTTAGGGTTGATCTCAACTACTTACGCTGCATGTCTCTATGGTTTAGAAGACTCATTTCGTGCGGGAATAACCACCCATACAGGTAGTGTATCAAGGACGACTAGAGCGCCATCTAGCGTCTTTTTTTCTCAACGTCCTCGTTTCTGAACGTCCGCGTTCCAAACATTTAGTTGACAATCAACTAAAAAAGTTGTCGACTGCCGACGTCCTTGTTCCGCATTAAAAAACAGCGGTAGTGCCTAATTGTATTTGTTTTTCGACCTCCTTGTTCTTCAACCTCCTTGTTTCTACAACAGAATATCTCGTTTCGCAGCGTCCTATTTTTGCACATATAACCGCCCATATAGCTTGAGCACCAAGTCGACCTTAAGTATGACTGGTGCAACCAGGCCAAAAACTTTGTTTTTATCGCCAACCTCTCCTTTCATTTTACGGAAAAAGCAATCAGAAATTTTCATCTGCCACAGGATGATCTGATGTTTACTACCAGTCGACCAACACAAATGGTTTATTTTCACGCCAGATATATTTAATGGAAATACATGTAACGCTAGAAAAAGAAACTTCGGGCATATCGCTCGCAGCGGCACGTCGTGACGTTAGTTCCGCATGTTCCTCATAACAGTATTTCCAGGTGTCGACTCGTGCAGCCAGACCCTCGTGATAAACAAGAGTATGCGTGCATTTGTTCGCGTATGCGCAGGGACTGGTTGTCTGAGTCGAACATGTCGTCTGCTAGAATAAGATGGCCTACAGAAAAAAATACAAGGACAGACAGCTCAAGAGGGAATTGTACGGAACCGCAGGTGGAACTTCTTTCAATAAACTTTCGCCAAAAAAATGGATTCCACTATAAATACAACAAGCATCGACGTCACTCAATAACAATGAGCTAATTAATACATAATAGCCATGTCCTTGGCCGTCAGTAATACACTACAACTCTATGTAATTCATGCCTGTTTTTACCACAGACCGGTGTCATTCAATCATCAGACTGATGTAGAACATGTGATTTTATTTGACAAATCATATAAATGTACTTAGAAACTGAAATGATTAGAAAGGTAGTTTGGAAAATATTCCAGTTAAAAAAAATCAGTAAACCCCATTGACACTAACGGTCAATATGCCCGCTCCAATCATGCCAATTCTATGCTAATTAGGGTGTGACATCACGTGAAGATAATTGTGACATGAGCACATCGGATATACCGTAGACTCGGTTCTATAACATCAATCCGAAAATCAAGATTAGCAACGCCCATTTCCACTACGTAGTGGTCACATGTTGGTCAAGACCGACATTCGTGACGGGGATTTGAGTAGGCCGTCGGTACTAGGTGCTATTACGGATTGTGGTTTCATGGAATAGAGATTCATTTCACCATGCATTCAAGTATTCCATGGCTCTGCTGTCAGTGGTTGACAAAAGCTTTGGATTTTGCGTGCGTGAGCGCATTCTTTATTGATACAAGTTGTTTTCTGCGGCATTTGACTGACAACATAGGCCTAGTGATATCCCACCACCTCATGTCTTATTCGCAAGAAATTGACCAGGCCTTCTCCTGTGCGCTATTGGTCGATCAATGCAGGCAGGAAACCGGGCTCTGACATCGTAATGAACTGGGGCGGGACTTCGGCATATAATGCATTGATGTTATAGAACCGACTCTACGGTATTATCCACCTGAGTTGACCTGTTGTCTGCTATACCTTGCTGTGTAATGACTGAACACATTTCGGGTGAACCGGAGTTTGTGCACTATCTTCACCTTAGTTAGGGCTTGAGTACAGCAGGATGAGAATGCCCTTACGGTATTTTGGTTACGGTATTTTGGTAAAAGGGATAAAATCAGATGTGTGGTGACCTATGCTGCCATCTAAAAGAATGCCAGTGACGAAAGAGTGACTGGTAAACAGATACACAGTAGGACGCATGTGAACCATGAACCATGAATCTGGGTCATCTTGGCATCACAAGACTGACTGAAGAGGTGTAATAAACCAGACATGATGCTGGTGTTTAGGAAGTCAAAACTCCTCACTGCTCATGAATGCGACGGTTAACGATTTAACAAATGGATTCCTAGCCATGAAACTAGCCCTCTCCAAACACACTCATCAATAAAGCAACAGACCCTCTACCACAGGATATTCAAGGACAAACACACTCCCTCAAAATGTGTCCGCCGCGGGTCAATATGCTAGTACATGTAATGGGGGACTTTACTGTCGTCGTCTTTTGTTTGGCCTATATTTCAAGGTCACCGAGGTCAAAGTAAAAAAATGTTGCCATTTGGTGGCAGTTTTCATTGCTGCTGAGGCTATATGTATCAGACTGTAAGTGTAACCCACAGTTTAACTTTTGTCTTTAACAATAGCAACTAGAATGTAGATCGTTCTAACCAGGGCCCATATCCATAAAACCTTGCTAGCGTAGTTGGTTACTAGTTCTCTACATTGGCCTGTACAAACTAGGCACTTTAGCAGGCAACTAAGCCTAGCAAGGTTTTATGGATATACGGTTTTATGGACATTTTGACGATGATTATGTTACCCTTGAACGGCTTGCCTGGAACATTTCAATTTAACATGGTCATTTCTTCTTCTGGTACATTCACTTACAGGTGAGCACATGGTCCATGGACAATTTCATTATTTCTACATTAATCGGTGTGGCATGCCATACATATCACAAGAAAGGAATCAACCATAAAGGTTCAACTGACAAATTTAGCATTTTATAAATGTGGACAATATCCCTTTAAAACGCAACAGAATTGCATTCTGACGTTTCCATATGATAGGCAAGACCCTTCTGCATGTTTCCTGCAAATTTTGTTGAATTCCGACTAGTTGATCGTATGATTCAAAAGGACTGAACTAATGAGAACCCCACGAACGATGTGTGTTCAGGGTCATCGGTTTATATTTGAATAGGCTGACGTACATTTGTACATGGAACACTAATTGTGCTGAAAATAGCTCAGTTATTGTCCGAAATGGAATTCAAAGCATCGTGTTGGCAGGTTCATGTACCTCTTTACCACAAAAAAAGTTGAAGCTCGTGCCTATTATGTAAAGCCAAAATTCAGGCAGTAAGAGACATCTGGTGGCAACACAGGAAGTGTATCCCTCAGTAAGCTCATCGTTCGCAGTTAAACCTTTATGGTTGATTCCTTTATGATATCACTCATATGCCCCGACAAATGTCATTCAAACATCGCTGCGTTTCGAAAAAAAGATCTCGTACATGTCATTATCTTGATCAAAAGAAATCTTCATTGCCCTACTGTATGCAACGATTACCAAACTAATTGCGTGTGTACATTCCCGGTCAGCTAAAATATCGCGATATACATAAACAACCTGACACCAGTACCTAATCAACTACGTCACAGTAGTTTCAAGCAAGTCAAACGGTACATGCATGGTGCATTCGAACGATCAAGGTGTAGCCTACCGTGTTACCAGGTTACCATTTCACTCATCAGTTATAAATGGAAACACAAACAAACAACTTTCAACTAACAAACTTCCTAACAGAACTCAACGATACATTCAATGCAAAACCTCAAGCCTATACTAAGTTGGCTGACTTACCACAAAATTTACCATTTATCATAAAAGATTTATCATTTACAGAAACAAAGTATGGTAAAAAGTTGTCTATAACATTATTAACATTACAGCTTCACCCTGTATTGCGTTTTGTTTGCCACTTGGTGAGGCTGCCATCTCCATGAACAGGATTCGTTGACCAATTATCCTTCCTTCAAGTGGTTTTAAATCTGACCACTCATCTGGTATTTCATCTAGTTGTAGATAATTTACATTGGCTTGAGCTGGAATGTATCCACCTTTAAGTCTTCTGTCACATGTTTTGCAAATGAACATACCTTCTTCTGTATTACACAAGTTGTCTGTATCAAACATGGTTTCAGCCACCTCAGTTTTTTCATTTTGAAATTTCTGGTACTTTTCTGTATGAAACAAATACACTGACGATCTGAATATCAAACGACAACAAATTAGCACAAGGATAGCTTGGTCGATCTTTTAATTTATTTCTAAAATTTTGCTGCCGCTTTTTGACATGAATTTGTCACATATTTTTTTTACCGAGTATGATTTTCTACGTACGTACACTTCTTTTTTCTTCCGTCTCCTTGGATTGACGCAACTCACTTTGATCAGGTGTTTCTGTCTGTCTTTTTGTTGCTGTAGTTTGTTTATTCTTTGACTGGCGTAACAGAGTTTGATCACGTGTTTCTGACTGTCTTTTTGTGGCTATACTTTGTTTATCCTTCGACTGGCGTAACAGAGTTTGATCAGATGTTTCTGTCTGCTTTTTGTTGCTGTACCTTGTTTAATCTTTGACTGGCGTAACAGAGTTTGATCACGTGTTTCTGACTGTCTTTTTGTGGCTGTACCTTGTTTATTTTTCGAGTTGCGTAACAGAGTTTGACAGGTGTTTCTGTCTGTCTTTTCGCAGCTGTAATTGTTTATTCTTCGACTGGCGTAACAAAGTTTGATCAGGTGTTTCTGTCCGTCTTTTTGCAGCTGTACATTGTTTATTCTTCGACTGACGTAACAGAGTTCGATCGGGTGTTTCTGACTGGCGTGTTCTTGCTCTACGTTGTCTGTCGTTGGACTGACATAACAGAGTTTGTTCAGGAGTTTGTGATTGTCTTGATTTAGCTGTACATGTACATTGCCTATTCTTTGACTGGCGTAATAGAGTTTGATCAGGTGTTTCAGATTGCCTTAATTTAGTTGTACATTGCCTATTCTTTGACTGGTGTAACAGGGTTTGATCGGGTGTTTCTGATTTTCTTGTAGCTCTACGTTGTCGGTCGTTGGACTGACGTTTAAGCAGGTGCTTCCGATTGTCTATTCTTGGACTGACGGAGTAATCTTTGTTCTGGCGTTTCGCTTGCACGCGCTTCGGCTTTGCGAATTGCATCATTCGTTTTTATAATCTTTGCAGGAACTATATCTATTTCAGATGACTTTCTCCGTTAAAATTGGCCCAGTAGTATTTGAAATATTCAACGTATCAGGTGTAGATCAATAATAGTTTTCGCTTATGTATAAGCGAGTCCAACTAGAAGCTATGTGTAGCATGACACATGTATTTATATCAAATATCTGCGACGCCTTGATATTTGGATGTACCAATGGATATTTAAAAATTTGAAACACTAACCCATTATTTTACATATATTTATGGCACCGTCTTGGGGTAAAACACGATCACCGAATAATCTGGTGTACACCGGAGCACACGACCGTTTGAACGTAGTGCTTCGTGTACATGTCTTTCTCGTGTAGCGCGATGACCATATATGGCACACGTTGTGGTTAGTTTTCGGTTTGAGGTCGAAAAACGCGAGCACAAAATTAGAAGTACACAAACAGGTATTCTCCCCGCAGATTCAACCTTGACTAGGTAAGAAGTGACGCTGAAAAGTTACAGAAGCTTTTCTTGATCCACAAGAATAAACGGTGATTTTTGGCTTTAACCAATAGAAATTCATTCCTCTTTTGGCATTGTTCGCCCCAAAAATGTCCCAAAAATGGCATGAAACTTTGATATGGGCGTACACATGGATTTACGGCCTATTGTAAGTTCAGGCTAAATAGGTATAAAGAGGAAGGGCCTGGCGCCTTATTTCCAGTTGTTACCGCTTGGTGTCAGCAGCGCATGGGACCTCACAGCTCATTAAAATTGAGAATAAAATCCTCTTCAAACGGTCTTGAGCACCTTCATTTTATCAAAATTGTTCGATGTATTTTTGTTGGCAGTGATGATAATGAAAATGCTGACATTATACCTGCTTGTTCCTGTGAATGCTCGTCGTCACTTGAATCTGGAGATGATGTCAAATCGCCCCTAATGCGGGAGAGGTTTCGTCGCCGGCTGCGTTGGTGTATTCATCGTACTCAGGCACAACGACTCGGCAACATGTGATGTCTTTTTGGTCTCCTCTGTTGGTTGGCAGATTATAATTGGCAAGGACAGTCGCGGGGATGTGAATTGCAGACCGCAAACTTGGTGCATGTCCAACAACTCGCAGTTGCCTCCGACCCTTTACGTGGCTGATTGCTACAGCCAGCTCTCCCGAAATGTTCATATTTTCAGCGTGTACCTCTGCTGATGGTAGAGTGAGGCCCTGCGCCTTGTGGACAGTGAGCGCAAAGGCTAGCTTGAGGGGAAACTGCCGACGGATGCCGGTACCAGAAACACCGTCAGTATGGAAAGTTCTCCGCTCTAAAGAGGCCGTCTGCGAGGAGGTGGTAAATAAAACGGATAGAACAGATGGATCGCTAACTGTTCTTCTCATCCCATTGAATAAATTTCCACCAATCTTCGCAGTGAGAATCACAAGGGCACCTTTCTTCAAAAAAAGGGTATTTTCAGCTGGAGAGTTACTAGTGCTTTTGAACACCCCTTATCTTCAGAATGGTGCTCAACCACCGGGCCTCCCAGTTCATGTAACTGACGGATATTTTCAGTGGACACGTCGTCATTCCTTGCAAATAACTTAACGTGGGGAGGATGTTCAAGTGGCCTCGAGATTCACTGTGAAAACTTCATAGTGTTCTCCGGGAATTTTCCCAGGGCAACGTTTTTAACGGCGTGGGCGTATGCATCGTCGGTCTGCCGCACCATTATAGTAAGCACCACGTGATGGACGAAACAAAGATCACAAACGGGGGATGAGAAGCAATAATCGCCATTATCACCGAATACCTTGTTGGGTACAGGGGAGCTGGCGGAAATCCCGGGACACAATTACCTGTAGTCCTCCAAATACGACTCGACTGTCTTTCAAAATCCGGCATATAACTTATAATAGCTTATATTATAAGCTCGATCATTTCAAGCATACTTCGGCTGATCATGGAAATCTCATCAATGATGAGGACATCACTTCTCGAAATTCTCTCACGCAGAGACCACGCCATCTGTCTGGGTCATTCCTTAAAGAGGTCTCTAGGTCGGCCTTGGGCAGATTTCCTTGCATGACCCCTGCCGACATATGGATAGTTGACGCCGATGATAGTGTCGATTCGGCATCTATCAGCAGAGACCCAAAAGGCCAGACATGCATTAAGACGCCTCTCACGTCCATCTTCGAAATCGGCAGTTACTTATTCTACGCTGTCTTATACGTAATTGACTGTGGATCGGATATTTGGACAGCTTACATGCATATATTACACAATGATAACTGGTATTTCTGGTGGACGTTCTTCATTACTGTTGCGTCCGGACTTACTCTTATAATTCTCAACTTGTACTGGTATTACTCCGAGTATAATGCCGGCCTTCCACCTGAAAGAAAACTTGCGATAGTTTTGGCAAAACTGTCGCAAGAAACCTATCGACGGGTCTTCCACGTGAAAGAAAAAAATGTCTAAAGTCTCTGGCTGCAAGCCCTTGCAACTGCCCAGCAAGGTACTGTCCCAAGTGTCTGTCGCGTGGGTCTTCCACGTGAAACAAAATTTGCTGATAACATCTGTCTGCCAGCCGAATGGACTTCCACCTGCAATTGACCCTCATTCAATATGTTGCCTTCAAGAAGGAAGGAGGTCGCCGCAGCTGTTGTTGTGTACCTCACGTTGGGGAGGAAACGGAAGGGCAAGAGGAAGCACAGCGCTTGGACACGTAAATGGTTTCTTCGACGGGAACAGCATGGCGCGTACCATGCCCTGCTAAATGAATTGCGACTTGAAGACCCGAGCAGGCTGAACAACTTCTTGAGACTCTCGGCGGCCGATTTCGAGGAACTTGCTGTCCTCGTTGGCCCGAGGATTCACAAGAAGGACACATGCATGCGTCCTGCTATACCGGTGAGGGAACGACTCGCTCTGACATTGAGATTCCTTGCATCAGGTTAGTACATGAACAACTCGGCCATTTCCAGCAAAGAGACTGGCCCTTTTCTCGATCCTAGAGACAGGGTCCAATCATCAGGGGTGTTCTGGAAGGAAGTCAAATGTATACGGGAAACTCCCACTTACCACATCGTCCCTTCTGCGTTGATAAAATTTTCTAAGTCCGAATTTTCCCTATTTCTATATGGGATGTGGGTGGTAAATGGAATGCTCATAATAGAGTTGTCGCTGAAAAGGTCTGCTCCATGTCCCCATGACTGAGTGCTATACCGCAGGACATGCAAAAAGCATGAATAACTATGGTCTTGTCAGTGAATACCAACTATGACACAACTTGTTGCCGTAGTGTTATTCGACGTTCTGCGTGCCTGTGTTGGGTATAAGAAATGTGACAATGAGCCTGCATTTACTTCAATCTATACGCCAACAAAAGAAATTTATGTGCTGTGGTCAAGCGCAGGTAGAGCGTGCATGAATGGAAATGTGTCCTTAGGCCTACAACAGAAACTTTGTACAACAGCACGTTTTAGTACTGGTGTCAGTCTGGTCAATTTCTAAGTCAGCAGGTTTGTTTGAGGTCCTCAATGAAAAAGGAACACCGCAACAGAGGAAAACTTTTAAAAATTTTCTTGATCAAGTTCGGTCTGCTTGTCTGAGTTTTGAAGTGTAACATCTGTGAGTGTTTTTGTAGCTCAGTCTTCCCCAACAATAGACGCGGCCTTGAATGGTTATTGTTGGGTTAGTTGCCGCGTATAATCTGTCCGGAGAGAAACAATAAGAATANTCCTTAATTGTCCAGCGGCCACCTTTGGGGCTTGGTCGCTATTCTTTCCTTAATTGCTTGTTTGCCCTGTCTACACAGGCTATGTAGTTCTACATTCGGGTTTCAGCTCAGTCTTTTCTAGAGTTTCAGATTGTAAAGTTCCACTTGAAAAAGACCCCGGTTGGGGTCGAAAATTCGTGAATTCTGGAGATTGACTTCTTGTTTATTATCTCTTTCTTTTCAAGTTCAAAACGCTCTCTCTCAAAATTAAGTCTTTCTTTGAGAAAATCCACATAATCACCCGAGGCTGAAGATCTCCTCTTTTTTTGGTGTTTCCAACATTTCATCTGAAAGAAAATGTGAGAGAGGTGACCCCTATTGATAGGAACTTCGGAGTCTAATAATGTGAGGGCAGGTCAGAGGACTGGTACTGACAGATAGCTTATTCAATGTGTGCATGAATTTTTGGGATGCCAGCAGTTTACAGTGGTTCAACTCCTGAAGCTTGGAACATACCTTTCCCTTCATCATCATCCTTCGTCTTCTTCTTAAGGAGAGTCCTCATCGCAGCATCTCTTATTTCTTCCCCTTTAAGTTCCAGATCCTCTTTCTTGGACATGTCAGCTGTCTTCACTAGGTTTTCCTTATCTTCTGCTTGTAACTCAGCCAATTCTGTTAACAAATTCATCCTCTCGTCATACTCCTCATCTGTCCCAGATCTGGAAGATGTAAACACAAAACACTGTAAACTAGAAAAATGTTAATTATTTTACATCATGTCAGACAATAGCCGTTTGCGGAGCCTACGCCGACGTATCATATCAGAAGCAATACATACGTGCAGAATAAAACCAATTACGTCTTATCATGGGGGGGGGGTCCTTTTTATTTTTGGAGGCCCACCCATTGAATGTGAATATAATACTCACGCCCTTAAAGAGTTAAGCTCCTGTCTCTTATGCAGGTCTAACAGATGTCTCAATCTGTCTTTGCAAGATCGTAGAGTAACAAATATTTGCTTGTCCTCTATGGCTTTGTTAACATTCTTCTGAACACTGTCCCACTTATCTTTGCTCATTGGAAACACTGCTACTACTTCACGGAGAAGTAGAACGTCCAGATAAGGCGAGAATCTAGTTGATTTTTTGTCAACGTCCGCAGCAGCCATGTCTCCTCGTTTTGTCTGAAACAAAAAAAGCAATATTCAGTGTTGCGTAATACAATCATAATAATCTCACATCGTCTAGTGCTGCCATCTTGACTAAGACATTGGAACTAATTTCATCAATAATCATACCGGTTGGCCTGTAGTTGATTGACCTTTTTAATTACAGGTAATTAATTTTCTTACCATACACCTATCCATACACTAGTAGAAAATTAATGAGGGATTTGAGGATGTACTAGTATTGTATGCCCAGATTCATCATTGGTCGGCTTATGGATACACCACACATCACAGGAACCGCTAGGCCACCTAAAATATAAAATTAGATTCTCGTCCTTTTTTTCAAGGTGATGGCAAGGGAGGTGGCTTTTTATTTTTATTTTTTATTTCTGTGGACTTATTTTGGGCTTTTGTCAGTGCTGGAGATTCTATGCCACAACCATACTAATGTTGTCTCGTACACTGGAAAACCCATACTACCACTGCTACCAACCCTATCATAGATACAGTGGAAGTCAACACAGGAAATTTGATAGGAACTTAAATGGGACACGTAAATCTCTCATTTCAACGTTTGTTTGACATGTTGGAATGTTTTTGATTTAAAAAAAAGAGAAATGAGGCAAGGCAGAAAATTTTGGCAAGGGCGGGGACGAGAATCTAATTTTAGGTGGCCTTAGGCCTACCTAGTAGGCCTAGGCCTAAGTCGGGCTAGGATTAGCTCCTAGGCCTAGCTAACAAACTAGGCCTACCTAGCCTAGGCCTACCTCACTCGCATGATCGAAGAGAGGCATGCCATGATGTGTAGGCCCACTGCACTATAATGATACATGCATGCATGCATGCAGCGGGGCGTGGCCGGCTCCAGCGTGAACAGCGCACGATTTACACCCTCTCTTCGATCCCCATTTTTGCCATAAGAGGTAGGCTCTATTGTATAAATATCACATTAGTCTCATCACAACATGCTGAAATATCTATTGCATGTGCGGAAGGGAATCTGCGACATCGATCTCAGCGAAAATTGGTCAAATTTCCTATCCGTTTGGGACTTACGTGTATCGAGCTTGCTATGCGTGTTGGCGCGCCGTTTACACTTAGGAAGCTTGCGTGGAACGTCACAAGTCCGCAAGTAGTGATGACGTCACGTCCACTAATTGTTCACGTCTCACTATCCGTGCGCCTCCGAAACCAATCTATTATAGTAAGCACCACGTGATGGACGAAACAAACATCACAAACGGGGAATGAGAAGCAATATTCGCCATTATCACCGAATACCTTGTTGGGTACTTGGGGAACTGGCGGAAATCCCCGGACACAATTACCTGTAGTCCTCCAAATACGAATCGACTGTCTTTCAAAATCCGGCATATAAGCTCGATCTTTTCAAGCACACTTCGGCTCATCATGGAAATCTCATCAATGATGAGGACATCACTTCTCGAAATTCTCTCACGCAGAGACCACGCCATCTGTCTGGGCCATTCCTTAAAGAGGTCTCTAGGTCGGCCTTGGGCAGATTTCCTTGCATGACCCCTGTCGACATGTGGATAGAGTAGTTGACGCCGATGATAGTGTCGATTCGGCATCTATCAGCAGAGACTCAAAAGGCCAGACATGCATTAAGACGCCTCTCACGTCCATCTTCGAAATCGGCAGTTACTTATTCTACGCTGTCTTATACATAATTGACTGTGGATCGGATATTTGGACAGCTTACATGTATATATTACACAATGATAACTGGTATTTCTGGTGGACGTTCTTCATTACTGTTGCGTCCGGACTTACTCTTATAATTCTCAACTTGTACTGGTATTACTCCGAGTATAAAGGATGATAAAATACTCAGGCCGGACAACATGCCACCGAAGTGGGTCTCGGCGGTAAGAATAATCCTGACCATGTGCCTACTGGGACCGTTCCTGAGGTAGCAATGTTTATCGGGTGATTCAGAAAAAACGTTCCGAACTTTACGGGTTAATAAATGTCTTTATAATTAAGGTATGACATTGCCACTTGGTTGGGACCAAGAAACTCACAATCTGAGTTAATTCACCAAATCTCATTGATCTAGCTGGTAAACTTTCTGAATTATAACAAAAAGTATCACACTGTCTGAAAAAAAAGGCAATATCCAAAGCAAATAGAAAAAAGTCATTTAAAGAGGTGATAGATTGGCCCTCCATTTTGTTGAAAAAGGGCCCTCACACGCTTTCTCCATCATGCTGTACCTTTCTAAATTCCCGTACGATACGTGCCCTGCCGTGCCCCCTCCCGTACGATACGTACCGGCCCCTGACACCCTTTTCCTACAAACATGATTTGTTTAACTCAATCGAGTCGTGGTTTGTGGGGGAAAATCCTTATCTGCAGTGCTGAAAACCGTGTTATTGTTAAACAAGCAAGATACCCAATTCAAATGAACAAAGTTTTGTTTTTTCCATGGTATGATGTGTCTAGACGTCATCAAGAGGAACTGAAAAACACGCTATACCGGCAACAAGGTAAAGACGGGTGCCCCCAGACGAAATTTGATTGGCATGTATCATTTGCAGGTGACTTGCACTGTGCTGGATATTGCATTTTTCAGTGTGATACTTTTTGTCATAATTCAGGAAGTTTGCTAGCTAGATGAATGATATTTGGCACATTACCTCAGATTACGCGTCTCTTGGTCCCTGCCAAGTGGCAATGTCGTACGCTAATTGTAAGGAAATTTATTAACCGTTAAAGTTCGGAACGTTTTTTCTGAAGCACCCGATATACATGTAACCGTCGCAACTCTGACCTTTGGGTTTGAGATGGTCAAATTCATGCTAAGGCTGTAGAAAAGCAGTTAGCTTTGTTCCCTAACGAATTCCATCTTGGAAGTTGTTCTTTCGCCCAATCATGAGTGATGGACGAGATTGGTAAAGCAGGTACAATCGGCTCCGGCGGCTGTTCGAGCCCCTAACGGATGGATTCAGAAGGGCGACAAACTTGCAGTGTCAAGAGATACTGTTCCTGCGACCAACCCTCTTAAGGACAATCCCCAAGGGATAAATTCTTGTGTTGTGTCTGACAATTCTCCTTTCCCAGGTGCATTGAGATAGCTCGTTTGAGCTGGAAGGCCAGCAAGACAAAAGATGATCGTCGTAAGGAGTACTACCGCAAACGAATGAATCTGGAGATCGAAGATGTGGCGGTATTCGCACTTATTGAAGCCTTCATCGAGTCAGCTCCACAGTTGACATTACAGCTTTACATCATGCAAACACAGGGAACAGAGAAAATTAATATGAGCCTTTGAAGTAGGTACCCTTTCACAGATGCACATCTGCTTCCTACAAAGCATAGTGAGTTCCTGAGCCGCCTCCGTCAAGTCAGTTTCGACCAAATCAAAACGCCACGACGGGTAGTTTTGCCTAACCCCATGTTCTTCTTCGTCAACCTGATATCGTTGACTTTATTCTGCGTGTAGTAGTCATTCCATTTCTCTTTCCAGTGCTCGCGCAAACAGTTTCGTGTGCATCATCCTGAGTTTGTAGTGCCACGTCGTCGGTGTCTTAAGGGCTCCGCACACTAGCGACTAAATTGAGGCGACCAGCGAGGCGACTGTCGACTACGACGTCGCAGGCGATAATCGCCTGTGAAGTCGCTGAGCTATGTCGCACGCGACAATTTCCTAGGACGATCCGCAAAGGGGCGACTATTTTGCTGGAGACGGTCGCAGTAGCAGTGGACTTGGCCAAGCGACCAAAAGTTCAACATGTTGAACTTTCGGTCGCTTGGTTGCCGCTGTCTTGCATTGTCCTTTTGTCCACTATTTCCGACGGTAAAACTGGCCAATCAGGAAACGTTCCACCGGTCACCTGACAATGTGCACGTGCTCAACACGCACAGGTCTTTCTTGGTCGCTCATGTAGTCGGCAAGTGAATGTGTTTGCAACGAAGCGATCACTGAAGCGATTATGTAAAGAGACCAGTCGGAGGGACTTACCGCGGGACCAAATTGCGTAACAATCTGCCGCAAAGAGGAGACCAAAAGGTAAAAATGTTGAGTCGCTGGGCTGGTCGCAAGGCCGATCGCCCAGAAAATCGCTCGAAAAATTGCTAGTGTGCGGAGCCCTTTACGCACGTGCGAATAGAGCAGCCAGGCAGGACTGCAAGGAACTGAGCTATTCCGCCATGGCTGTCATTTTTCTTTGGAAATTATTCACCATTGGCCCTGGCGCTTTTCACCTCCATCATTCGGTGCTGGGTGCTTTTTGCCATCGCCATACATTTGCTGCTAATGACAATTTACCTTCTTTCATTACGCCGTGGAGCAAAATATTCCAATAACTTCATCTCTGACGCTTTCTTCAACGTACTTGTTGCATTCATCTATGTATTTACGTAGTGGAACAGTGTGGACGGACCCACACGTTACCGATATATCGCCTACTACGTCCTGGTCTACATTGAAAATCTCGGCATGGTCATTACTTGGTTTCTTTTAACTCCATGTGCTGGGCACTGGAACTACATTCCCTCATTCCTTTTCGTAAAAAATAGTGGTTTTCCTGCTGGGCATTGCGTTCATGTTGCTGTACTACTTGGTGTGTCATCCGACACGTATTAGACTGTGCAGAACTGGACATGAAGGACAAATCAAAGTCCACTCTGAGGTGTCAGGAGAGGCACCAGAGGAAATCGTGGATACGTCATGCTGATGCAGTCACCTGTCTCTATAGCTGCTGAACACGTCTCATGTGTAGCAGACGACACCACGTTTCTGGAGTTCTTGGTAACTGACATGTTCTGAAATTAATAGAAGAGATTTGTGTTAGTATACGATTGAATACAATTAAAGATTGCAGAAGCATTTTGTGTTAATAGAAAGTATACTTTTTTATGGCATGGTTTGTTATTTCGTGGAGCACGCGCCTGG
This sequence comes from Notospermus geniculatus, assembly GCA_002633025.1. Taxonomy (NCBI): domain Eukaryota; kingdom Metazoa; phylum Nemertea; class Pilidiophora; order Heteronemertea; family Lineidae; genus Notospermus; species Notospermus geniculatus. The sequence goes on along the minus strand of NMRB01001707.1, from coordinate 16,694 downwards.
TCTGGTGGCACGGCCTTGTTAGGTGAGGCTGCTCAGGACCACTGAACTGGAGAGTCTCCTACAGACAGCTGGTCTGACCCTATCCCTGTACTGCGCCGACTTCGATACAAAGACTGAAGAGGCTGCGACGGCCATCGGTGTTGATCAACAGCGTGACTCTTGGGTAGGCCTACAAGGTAGGCCATTCTGCTACACACGCTATGAATGAAATCCTGACGGAATTGTGCCCCGTGACATCAACTGGTAGGCCTACCGTTTAAAAGAATGCTTTCCCGATCTCCGCCGGGCTGCATGGCAACTGTTTTGGAC
>NMRB01001707.1:0-15830 GCA_002633025.1 Notospermus geniculatus | reverse complement strand
CCGAGGTAGAACGAAACCAATATATCTAGTTTTCATCAGTTTCCTTTGTCTTCGTGACGAAGCAGATAATTTTTTTCATAATCTTTTTATTATCATCGGCTTGCATGGTAGGTTTCAATAATTCACACGGCATGAGCCGGCCAATCAGCCGCTGTCAGTCGTCGTCCGTACGCTAACAGCAAAGTGCACACATATGGCCGAAGAGAAACTCTAATTGGTTTGTGAAAATCATTGTCGACTGGCATCAAGTCACACCCAAAAGGGAGAGAATCAATATTAATAATAGGATAGAAACACATCAGCTATTGGCGATAGAGCAGTGTCCATGCAAATAGCAAATTTGAACTAAGTATAATTGGCAATTGATCGTCAACCGCCTGATGGGAACGTTTCACCAGCAACAGCCTTAGTTTGACGTCAGAGACCCGCCTGGTTGCAGGTTTTGTGCGCAAAAATTTTATGCAGAATTTTATTTTAATGCGATTCAGGATGATTGTGCGTTGTGGAATAATTTCAACGATATTTCTTCTCACCGCTCCGTTTTCATCTCTCGGGTCAACAAACGGTAAGTAGACATAATTGGCCAAAAATACAGGGCCGTATTCAAAAAGGGTGATCATCGCGCAATTAAGACTTAAGCTAGGAATCCACTGCTGATTTTCTGCGTTGCGGCTTGCTTTGCAACCGGCCTGCTACCTGCGATTGAATACGATCGCAAGGAACTGATACCGGTCGCCGACAGAAATTGACCACACCTTCGCCATTGTTGGAAATCACCGTCTAGCGATTCCACCAGGGCGATCGAGTGCCCAGTTGCAAAGCAAGTCGCAACGCAAAATCAGCTTGAAAATCAATGGTGGATTCCTAGCTTTAGACGCGCACGTAACTTTACTAAATGCACACACTTCCACCGTGGATTTGACGAAGTTGCACGCGTCTGAAGCCGCTCTCACACGTGCGATAATTTGCGTGCGATTGTATTTTTCTACGTTACGCAAACAATCGATTATCGCAGATTTGTCGCAGACGTATCGCAGAATTGTCGTAAACTTAACGATGATCAGCGTTTTTGGCGTTCACTTGCGGTTGTTGGCGACAATCTGCGATTATAGCTGCGACAACCTTGCGACAATACGGGTTTTCTGTCTGCAGCCTCTTCAGTCGACACCGATAATTTGGGGTTATAAACAATTTTTGCGACATTGTGCGATATTTTGCGACAATCTGCGGTTGCTTTGCGATAAGTTGCGACAAGGTTAAATTTTTGGGACATTTCCAAAAATTCACATTATACGCGATTGCCTGCAATATTATCGCAAGGTCTGCGATAACAGAAATGTTTAAAAAATCAAATTTTGTACTCGAAATGGTTTACTTAATACAGCAACCGGATGATGCTCCTTAAATGGAATTATGATAAAGCCATTTTTAGCTCACTGGGGTGAGCTATTTCGATGGTGCAGCGCCCGTCGTCCGTCGTCGTCGTCGTCCGTCGTTGTCCGTTAGCAGGGCACGTTTCGTAACCGCTGGAGTTATTGATCTGAAACTTGGTACAGATGATCCACGACACCAAGTTTCGGTCCCATTCGACTCTCAGTTTGGCCACCAGGTGGCGGAAACAAAAAAACACAAAAAGTGCAATAACTCCTGAACTAATGACTTGATCATCTCCAACTTTTTATCATAGGTGTAGCTAATGAGGATACATAACATATATAACGGGTTTTTGAATTGACCTACTTTTCAAGGTCACAGAGGTCAAAGTTCGACAAAAGTGACGAACCTGCCACAGTTTGTCATTATTTCACCGAGCAACTTCATATCTTGCATAAACATGCATTGGAGGGGTACCTTAAAAAATACCGAATTTCGGCCCGATCGGACATCCAATATGGCCGCCAGGTGGCGTAACCTGAAAATCAAGTAAGTGCTATTACTCGGGAATGGCTTTACGCAGAATGCTCAAATTTGATATTTACCTCCATCTAGATGACCTTTACATGCATGTCAAATTTCGGCCTGATTTGACTTCAAACATGACCACCAGGTGGCGTAACCCAAAAATCATCAAAGTGATGTAACTCAGGAACGCCTTAACCCAAAGTGCTCCAATGTGCTATGTGGCCCCCCGCAGATGACCTTTATGTCCATGTGAAGTTTTGGCACGATCGGATATCCAATATGGCCGCCAGGTGGCATAACCCAAAAATCATCAAGGTCCTGGGAATGACTTGACCCAGATTGCTCATAACTGATATGTACCTCCCTCTGTCATTAGACTATTATGTCCAACCCAGTGAGCACATGGTCCATGGACCATTTCATTTGTGTTTTAAACTTGTGAAATATATTTTTCCCCTTGGACACAAAATGGTCAATTACTGTGAAATGACCCAACTAAACGGAGCGATTTCTTAAACTCTCGACAATCAGGTTCTTTTTATTTTACATCGCAGGTGATCCGACCCCGACCGCCATTTGGCCACTGACTAAGTTCCACGGGGGGAAAGATCTCTCGGGCAATGATAATGACATCCCTGAAATTTTTGTCAAAACATTCAAATATGTCCGTGGTCCCGATGGGAAAATGGGTTCCGGTATCCAAATGACTGAGAAGGCGGTCAAGCTAGCCTCCAATCGTTTTCTACACCCGAGTAAGAGTTTCACGGTGACATATTTCACAATTCCGGTTCAAGCTGGGAAGAACCGAATAATACGATGGAACGGTCGTGATGTCGCGCGGTTGATGGAAGTAAACGGAGTGATTAACACGGTATGTACAGCCTTGGAAATTAGTAAATGGACAGTGAAAATGTTGTTTTTCTCAGAACTGGTTGATAATTGAATGCGGTTTTCTGCATACGATAAGGGAAATTATCTGGCTATAAACGCATAGTGATGACCTTGAATCTGCTATCATAAAAAGTGCCGAAATTTGGCGATTTCCAAAGTGACCCAAAATCAACTATTTTATTTTTTGAAAAACCCAAAATTTTTCACTGCAGACTTGTCCGCCACCCTAAAAAATGGTCCCTAGTTCAAGTTTCATCAAGATGCGAAATCCCAAGACTGGGATAAACACCTTTTTATCAAATATCGTCAGCTGAACTGGGCAATCAGTCTTGAGAAATCCCCTAGGCATGTGACCTCTACTACCCAAGTTGTTGATCAATACTCATGACCTGGGCCAGGTTATTCCCCAGTTATTCTTGAAAGATGTTATGAATCTTTCGTAAGACTGCATAACTTTTGAATGGTGTTGATTAGGAAGTCCTTTGACTATTTCAAATAAGGTTTATTGAATACACAAAAGCCACTCACTGCAGGAATATGCATGGGGACTTTGGCCTACTTGCCCAAGGTCCCTGGAGACATGCCAGGTCACTGTTCAGTGACCATTGTATTGATTGAGGGTAATGAATGGGCAGGGGCCATCTAAAAAGCCAGTGACGTTGGCCTTATAGAAAAATGATATTTTCAGCACAAATTCGGTTTAAATTAGCAAAAATACCAATTTTCTTGTAAAAACAGTTGACAAATTTGTCATCTGTCAGTAAGAGCTATCCGCGGATGTAAAAATTTCTGAAAAGAACGTGAATGCAAAAATGTTGATTTTAGGTCACTTTGAAAATTGCCAAATTTGGCAATTTCTGTGATAGCATATTCAAGGTCATTACTATGCGTTTATAGCCAGATAATTTCCCTATCGTATACAGAAAACCGCATTCAATTATCATCAACCAGTTCTGAGAAAAACAACATTTTCACTGTCCATTTACTAATTTCCAAGGCTGTACGTCTTGCGGTGGATGAATATGTACGGTATCGGCATGAAAAATAATGAATGGAACTCCCCTGAGCACCATACTATAATTTCTTTCCCTTAAAGAGAACCTTCTCATAGGCATTTTGATATTAATATGCTGATTACACCAATCGGTGCATGAGAATCTAACTTTGTCATGTATTGCAAGTACACTGTACTTAAGGCCGGTGTAGTACAATCTAATGTCCCCCGATATGTGATGTCCCCCAACAATACATTTACGGATTAAGCGGCACCATTGAATTGGAGAGACCAAGACCAAGACCCTTAATCCTGTGACAAACAATGCAGGGGGACATCAGGCGGGTGGGGACATTAGATTTCATCACACTTGGTTTAAACACCGTCACGCGCGCGAACAAAGGTTTCATGGTCATGAACCCTTTATTAGGCCATTGTTCGCCCGCCTGTCCGTATAGACCTCCATGACATCAACATTCGAGTCCAAATCAGCAGATCACGCTGGTGATTCAAATTTTACTAGTACGCGTTGTCAGAATATCCGGTCCTGAGCTGATAGCAAACGATGCATTCACAAAATCATTTATAGACGCGGAAGGAAAGCTGGATAGCGAATGATTTGCTGCGATATGTGAACATCATGTAATATGCCCACACTGCCCCATAGGTTCGTTTTACATAGGCTTTACAGTGTGAAGCAATGGCCATGTTTGCATGAAATTGCTCCCGTTCCGATGCAAAATTGCAATTTTTGAGTGAAATATGGCATATAGGCCTAATTGCCTCTACTTCCACTCATATTTGGCCCAGGTAATACTGCACATGTGTGCATAGTAGCCTTTGCTTTAGACGCCCTTGTTGCAAGGTGAACAGGCATTTTGTAAAAACAAGGCCTGTACGAATTGTCAGTATTTTCTCGCTAGGTCAGTCGGAGCGACTGTACGCATTGCCAGTTGGTATAGTTGAAGTACTGTACGCATTGTCAGTCTTATTTGTTTGCAATATTGGTGATTAAATCTGCCATTTTTCGGTCTCGGAGTACAGCAAATAACATTAACATGAGAAAATGAATACCTGAGGCGACTTTCTCCCACGACAAGGGGTGAATCTGAAGTCTGCGACATTCCCTCGACAAGCTGCGATATTTAGCATGTGTTTCGCATAGGATCACGGAGCCAGAGAATCACTGCGAACATACATGTAGACGGCAGTCTACGAAGACCTACGATTTTTCAGCCGTCCCTTGTCGCAGGCCAAAATTCGCTAGTTGGACACTAGTATTTGCTGACACGCGGAATGCGGATTGCGGAATGCAATGCATTTTCGCACACAACATATCGCTTCCGCCGGAGATTCCGCGTCCCTATACCGCATTCCGGATGTCTGGTATAAACACAGCTTTAGACGGCGTGGATTTCAGGGGGGACCGCATAGAAACTCCGTTAGTGAACGGCCCGCTAGCCCCTAGCGGGACCTTGTCGCCCGATACCGTATCGGGGTAATTCTCGAGCCCGCATAGAACCGTCGATAGGACCCCGCTAGTGAAGTCCGCCGACAAGCTGTTGGAAGTTTGCGTATCGCGCTGCCGCCGTGGTCCCTACAGGCATTTCCATTGCTCCCCCCTCGGAATTTCGTAATAGTTTGCCCCCTTCGCAAGGACATGCGGTGACCTCGCTCATTTTACTCTCGCCGACAGTGCCGGCGGATTTCTATGCGTCCTCTACTGCTAGCGGGCCTCTAGCTGTCGATATTTTCTCATGAATTCATCATCAGTAAAATCCTCGTGCAGGTTAATTCTCGGACGAAAATTTATATCGTGAGGCACATCTTCATGAACATCAAAAAATGCATCTGCTTCTACGTGCCACAGGTCGACGAATGGTCCTCTACAATTACAAGCGGACTCACTGGAGGTGCTCTTAGTTCCTCCAGCGATTTGGCCTGGCGACAGCGTCGCCGACTGCCTGGCGAATTTCTATGCGTCCTCCATATCGGTACTGCTAGTGGACCGCCAGCTGTCGGGGTTTCTATGCGCTCACTATCGACAAGTGGCCCCACAGAACCTCCGCTAAGGCTCCGTTCACTATCGACCGACCCCGCTAGTCACTAGCGGAGTTTCTATGCGGTCCCCCCTGCTCTCCATCCCTCCTCCAGGATCCAATGTCAAGGACATACCAAATTGTCTTATTTGAAGGACTGCTTACGGGAATAGGCAACCACGTGATGATGGCCAGACAGTCCAATCCCCGGGAGCCCAACCACGTGATAGCCACCTTTGTGCGGTCTGCGGGGATAGGCTGTCCTCGAAAGCAATCTTATCTCGCATATGGTCACCCAGCACAGGGTCGGATCGGGGGGGGCGGGGGACTGGTATATCTGCTGCCAACCTTCAACCGCAGTGCTTTTATTAACTCGTTATTTAAGATATCACTGAACGTTACGAGAGGCGAGGTATACGAGATTATTTTCGCTAGCCGGCGAATAAAACGAAGAACACACATTTTAACTGACAACGCGTACAGAGGGAAATTTCATTTGACTGACAATTCGTACAGGAGTGGGGCAAAATCTCAATAAGTTTCACTGAAGCAAATATAAAAACTCGGCCAGGAATGGTAGGAAATATCTAATACAAACCTTCTAGTGTGAGCACTCATCTCCACACGCAAGCGCATGAAATGCCAAAATGTGCCAAATCGGCCGACTTCTAGTGCATTTGGCCCTTGGATTGGTTATTGTGTGAATAAAAGGGTAATATTCTGAGGTTACCTAGGTGTCTTATGGCATAACGTAGGTGACTTTTCAAGAATCTGCCCCATTATCATGAACACTATTGAGCCACACATGATTTTGTGAATGCATCGTCTGCTATCAGCTCAGGACCGGATATTCTGACAATGCGCACAGTAAAATTTGAATCACCAGCCTGCAGATGCTATAGCGCCTGATGAAGTGACTGATATAAGCCGAAAAGCTGGCTGCCAATAATCGAATTATTTTCAGCCGAACATTTACCTTGGACCGAGCACTGATGTAGTTTTCGACATCCGACCCGACCATAATCATTGGAATTTCGTTTCGATGTCGTACAATTTCGATCGGGAAATTGCTAAAGCATGTGTCAACTTCACCTGTCGGTCAAATCCCGTTACACCACATGTGACGATTGGCCCAGCCAAAGATATCAAGCTCTTCAACATCAATGACCACTTTGCCTGCGTGGTGTTATACCTTGACGCTCTGACGGATGATCAGATAAAAAAGAACAGAGAGAGATACTGCTATCGAAGTAAGTCTGTTCATCGATTTCGATTGTAATGTAGAGACGTTGTGTGTATAGCCTAACCCCGACAAAATGGCCTACCTAACATTTTTACGCCCATAAATTTCAGCACCAGAACCTGTTGATGCAAGTACCATCAAAATTGAATCCATCACCATGACGACTGCGGTGGTGAAGTGGTCGGGTCCGGCGGCGAGTAGTCCGATTACTTCATACGAGATCTCTCTCACACCGACAACTGGAGGAGCAACGACAAAACCCTCTTCCGTCCCAAAAGATGCCAATCTCTTCTCAAAACTGGAGTCTTTGACGGCCGGTACAAAGTACACAGTGACGATAAAGACCAAAGGTGAAGGATCGACCGAGAGCAGCCCGACGACGAAGACGTTCAATGCCAGTAAGTGATTTCATCGACGACTTTATACGGCATTACCAGCCGCATTAAAACACATGTCAGGTTACCACGGTCATACTCCTCTACATCTCGTCACTATGGGTTCACCCGAGTACTAGCCCCTTCGAGTCAACATTGGCGAAGAATATCACTCAACGAAAGAATGTATTTTTCAGAACCGGCACCAGTCTTACAAATAAAAGCAACCACCTCATCAAAGGCTGTAACACTTCACTGGAAGGCTCCAACAGTAGGGGTATTTGAAAAATATGAGATTCTTGTTACGCCTGCAGAAGGCGTCGTATTAACTCCACGGAGTCCTCTTTCCAAGGACATCAACACAGCCACTCTAACGGGCTTGACACTACACAAGGATTACGTTGTCAGTATTTGGACCACGGCCGGGACAGAAAAGAGTGCCACATTCGATTATAAGGGCCTCAAGGTCAGCCTAATAGGTGAGTAGTTTATCCGACACCAGTGAGCCAAGGGGAGGCCCTTACATTATTTGCGTTTCCTCCTCTTTGATGAAAAAAATATCCAAGACAATGCGTTTCAACGTAAGTCCATTCATCGATTAGAATGTGGCTAAGAAATATCTTGTGTAACCCCGACAATTATAAATACCTGTTAATATTTTATGCCAATAAATTTCAGCACCAAAACCTGTTGATGCAAGTACCATCAAAATTGAATCCATCACCATGACGACTGCGATGATGAAGTGGTCGGCTCCGGTGGCGAGTAGTCCGATTACTTCATACGGAATCTCCCTCACACCGACAACTGGAGGAGCAACGACCAAGCCCTCTTCCGTCCCAAAAGATGCCAATCTCTTCTCAAAACTGGAGTCTTTGACGGCCGGTACAAAGTACACAGTGACGATAAAGACCAAAGGTGAAGGATCGACCGAAAGCAGCCCGACCACGAAGACGTTCAATGCCAGTAAGTGATTTCAACGACGACTTTATATGGCATTACCAGCCGCGTTAAAACACATGTCAGGTTACCACGGTCATATTCCTCTACATCTCGTCACTATGGGTTCACCCGAGTACTAGCCCCTTGGAGTCAACACTGGATTAGAACATCCCTCAACGCAAGAATGTATTTTTCAGAACCGGCAAAAGTCCTAGAAATCAAAGCAACCATCTCAGCAAAGGCTGCAACACTTCACTGGAAGGCTCCAACAGTAGGGGTGTTCGAAAAATATGAGATTCTTGTTACGCCTGCAGAGGGCGTCGTATTAACTCCATCGAGTCCTCTTTCCAAGGACATCAACACAGCCACTCTGACGGGTTTGACACCAAACAAGGAATACGTCGTCAGTATTTGGAGCACGGCTGGGACAGAAAAGAGTGCCACACTCAACCTTCCCTTAAAGTTCATCCCGACAGGTGAGTAGGTAATCAGACACAGACGGTGAGGCGAGGCCTACACTTTAATAAGTTTTCTTGAGAAGAAAATATTTTGGACAGGGCCATTTTGTAGGCCCTACCAAGGGTTTAAGTGTGACATACCGTGTATGACAAAAAGGAGTGACGAAACTGACGGTAAGTACAACCATAAGACTTCCTTTACAAAGAAGTTAAACCATTCGTGTGTGGTATAAGCCAGTCGTGGGTGTGTCCAACTTGCAGACTTCAAAAGAAACGAACGCCGGAGATGGGTGATGTGTCCAAGTATGTGCGATGACAGAGGTGTGGTTGTGAGAACGTGTGAGTCTGTTTGATAGAGAAAAAGGTTGCATGTCTGTAACGCGAAGCAAAAATGATGAAGGATTTGACCGTGTTGGCCAACAGGGGGCGTAACACCGCCATTAGAAGTTACGACGTTCCGGGGCCTGAATGTTAAGGCACTTACATAATGATACAATTAAGCACAGAAGCAGGTCTATGGCCGGGTTCAGAGGGTTAGAAGGCAGTCTGCTTAATGTTGCGAACGATTGGGAACAACGTGAAACCTAGAGGCAACATAGGACTCTCTTCTTTGAGATTTCTCCGGTTGGACGTGCAATGTGTTAGCAGCAACTGACTGATGTGACATGAAGGACCTGATTGGACGTCACGGCCAGAGCGATCAAGTGGAAAGACCTTACTGACAGCGAGGCAAGGAACACCATGTGACCATCAAGAGTTCATATAGCTACTTCCGACAACAATCTGTCAACGGAGGGAATACGCTCGACAGATGGCACAACAACAGCGGGAACGAGTCGAACGGTGGCAATAGGGTGGGTGGAGCGTAGGCGTAGTGGCCTTTGGCCTTTGATATTTGAAGTGGAGGTAGTCCAAAGGCGAAGGCCTCGATATTTTCCCTTAGTCAACACCTGCAATTTTGTTTTGTCATGCAATTTTTTGTGTCATTATTACGAACCACGTGTCAGTAAAGACGTCGGTGATCGATCAGGCATGTTCTGGACAATGATAACGCGATGTGAGTACTCGGAATTCCAGGTACAGTCTTGTTCGTATTAATATCAACACCGATTATCTCAAATATCTCATAAACCATCAAACCAATTTAAATGCGGTTTTCTGTATAAAGTCAGAAATCTTGTTGACTACAACTGGGCATCAATGTTTTTGCACAAGATTCTCTTCTTCATTGCGTAATCTTTCGTTGAAAAAAGGTCCAAACAAACACTTTTTTGTTTCTGGGTTTTTCACCAAAATTCCTTTGCTAGAATGAAGTTATGCCAAAATAAAGGTGACTTAGCAAGTTACTGTCAAAATCGGCCATTTAGTTTTTGAAAAATTGACGTTTTTGTAAAGCTATGTCAACACCACTTGTCTTCCACTGCCAACAACTTATGAGACGGTCCCTACGCTTGGCCGCAAGGCCCAGCAGGGCTTATGCTGTGGTTGGGGTCATTGAGTGGTGGTCTGTCGTGCGTTAGTCCGTACGGCGGTACGGCGCTTCGTCCGTAAACTTTTGGATTGTTAGCGCTCTAGCGCCTTTATTTTTTGACGAATCTTTTTGGTCTTCGGTGGGTCTATATATGGGCCTAAGACCTAGGTCGAGTTCGATTTTGAGTACGATTGGATTCCTATTCTGGCCTCCAGGGGGCGTTTTGTGAAAAATTTCAAAGGGCTATATTTTGATAATGGTTTGAACTATCATGTTGAACGTTTGTACACATGTACCTCTAGGTTATAGCAACTTACAGACAAACTTTCGGGGAAATCTGATTCTTGACTTTGCCACTAGGGGGCCAAAACCAAAATCACTGAAAGTGCTTTTTCTGCATAACCAAGAGATGGATTTTTGTCCATTTTTTTTCATGGGTATATCTAATAAGGATACATAAGATATAGTACCCGAGTTTTTAATTTGACCTACTTTTCAAGGTCACAGAGGTCAGAGTTTGCCTGAAATTACGAAATTGGTTCTTCTCGATCTTCTAATGGTTTGCATGTTCTTAGTCAAGAGATTAATATGGCAATTTGGCATGTTTGTACCTAAATGGCTTTTATGGGGTTGCTGATGATTCCCACCACTGTGCTTCAAGCCAAGCGGGCACAGTGCCATTCGCACTATTTTTAGGAGTTTCAACAGTACACAGGATTTATTGTCAAGTATCAAAATGCATTGTCTTAGCCACTGTTACATAACATTACTACTTCTCTTCATGGTGATTATTAATCTTTCAGATTCAAGTATCACCACTGCGAATTTCATTTAAATCGGACCAATACTTTCTGAAATATGCACACTTTGGACATGGGAGCTTTCTTCCTCCAGCCCCTTTCAAACATTGCTCATGCAACAACAGAGACACAGCTCAAAATATTGCCAGACATACACGGACCAAGCCTGACAGTATAGAGTTTTCGCAAAGCCCCCGAAACGTCGACGCGAACGTCTAATCCTATTCATTGCTATTGTTCGCTGTTCTCTTCGTGGCATCGAATAATGGGATTGGCGTTCGCGTTGGCGTTTCGGGGGCTTTGCGAAAACTTTTTAGTGTTGAAAATAAGGGTCACCTTGTGAACCAACAGGAAGTGGATAGTATGCCCTATAGAACAGTAGAGACCCCTATTATCGACAGGTTGAAGTATATTCTGGACTGCCCATTGAGTGCTACTTTTTTCTCCTCTGTCTTTAAGCGCTANGGGGGGGGGGGGGTTACTCTCGCATTAAAAAATATGAAAAGAGGACACCAATGGGTTACGATTCTATGTCAGTTTGAATGCCCGCGGGTGTGTGGTACAGTCCGCACTCGCCAAACGGCGAGTATGGGCGCAAAAGGGTTAAGTCCTCAGCGCCTTTCAGCTGCAAGTTGCTTCACCAACGTTTTAAAGGTAATGTACCACGGATTCTTTTTTTACTGTTATTGTTGACAACTTCGTATGTTACAAACACTGAGCAGCGTCAGATTAGTTACGAAAAACTCCGCTGTGGCGCTCATCAATGAAATGACGAGTTACTACAGATCACGTGATCGCGGGTTTACTACTGTGTTTTTTGACAACTACCCCTGGGAGGAAGGACTCAGAGAAATGTCAGCACAATCTTAGTCTCGCGTCACCAGCCTCTCTCTCTTACAGGAGAGAGTCTGGTAGCAAAGGCCAAAACTTTCGTTACCGCCAGGTGGCGAGTGTCCAGCTCAGAGCATCCGAATCTGATTGGCCAACGGCTGATTAAACATGGCTGCGCCCATGAAACGCATGATGAACGAACAAGGAACGAAATAGTCCGAGGGAAATGTTACCTTTTCATCATGCGTTTCATGGGCGCAGCCATGTTTAATCAGCCGTTGGCCAATCAGATTCGGATGCTCTGAGCTGGACACTCGCCACCTGGCGGTAACGAAAGTTTTGGCCTTTGCTACCAGACTCTCTCCTGTAAGAGAGAGAGGCTGGTGACGCGAGACTAGCACAATCTGGGACTGCTGAATGTAGGAATGCAGGACAAGTATCCAAGCAGAGACTGGATATTTTCCGAGGGATAATCGGAGGCCTAAATGCTCGGGAATGTGTTGCCCGCCGTATGCTAGCGAAGGTACATCGTGTACATCTACATGTACATCATCTGTGTCAGTCAGTGTCCATTGCCGTTGTTGGTCTTGTTGCTGTTGACGGCATTTGGTGGCAAAACGTGTTGCATCGTCCAAGCAGCCATCCTGCACCTCTCGCCATCGACATAATCACCCCTGTTTTCGTCTCCTCCACCGTTCAAACATCTTCGGTAATCGAAGGGCGATCTGCTCACCACTGCGTTACATCGCACATCACCCTTCGAGTAATACACCGGACCGTGGCGTATATTGGCACGATGCCAACTTTACCGGTCGACCAATCACATTGTACTTTATATCGGGTCTTCGGCTACCACTATTTGTACCACGAGGAAATGTTATAACACCGGTTCTGATTGGCCTCCTCTTCAAGAGGCAGCGGATAAGCCGCGGACCGGTGTATTTCTCGAAGGGTGATGTGCGATGTAACGCAGTGGTCAGCAGATCGCCCTTCGATTATCGAAGATGCCGTTCAAATGTCGCCTTCGAAAGCCTTAAGCATGCAGCACACTGGCCGCCAACTTCGGCGTCCAGAGGCGTTTTTTCGACGCCAATGTCCGAACGCCAGAAAAATCCCCAATGTGCTTTCTCGAAGGGTGATGTGCGATGTAACGCAGTGGTCAGCAGATCGCCCTTCGATTATCGAAGATGCCGTTGAAATGTCGCCTTCGAAAGCCTTAAGCATGCAGCACACTGGCCGCCAACTTCGGCGTCCAGAGGCGTTTTTTCGACGCCAATGTCCGAACGCCAGAAAAATCCCCAATGTATTACGAATGGAATCTGGAGAACGCCGCCGAACGCCACTGAACTCCAGATATCAAACATGTTTGATTTTGGACGCCTGTGGACGCCAGTGAACTCCTGAAGCAGCCAAGTGTGCTACAGATGGCAGCCAAACTTGGAGTCGGCGGCGAGGCTTTGGCCAATCAGCTTGCGTCTTGATGTCACATGATTTCAAAGTGAAAGCCTCAAGTGGCACGAAAAGATGTCACTGAACGCCAAGTCTGGGCAGGTGTGCTCTCACCAGGATCCACCAGCAGCCAACTCTGGCGTCGAGAGGCGTTCAGTCGAACGCTTCTGGACGCCAGATTTGGCGGCCAGTGTGCTGCTAGTTTTATTCGGCGGGCATATTTCAGCACAGGACGCCTTTTAATCCAACTTGATTTCGAAGCGAGAACAAATATTGCGACGTGATATTCAAGGAGTAGCCAATCAGAGAGAGGCAAGCTGCGCTGTCATGTTAAAACTAGTGGTCTTCAGCGCATGTCAACAGAACATGGTTATGAATGGATCGGGCCACGTGATGTAAACAATGACATCTTTGTTGACAAACATTGCGAATTTCGTGGCCCGCGAAATAACTCATGGTAGAGGAAAACCACGAAAACGTTGTCACGTTCTCATGATAGAACAGTGTGCCGTTGTTGAATTCAGAATTTTGCACAGCATTTTGCCCATTTACAGGAAAACATCGTCTTGAAGTCCTCTCTGAATTTTCTGCACACCGCGAAATAAATTACAAAATTCCCACAATCGTAGATTTTATAAAACATAGAGACTGTCTGTGATATCCCGTACTGCCGCCTCTGCTCCTCAGTCAAAGCCGAGGAAAAATTGGCAAAATCCCAAACGGTCACGTGTAGGAGTTTGGGTCGGAATCTGAATCGAATCAGGTTGGAATCCGGTTCGGATCCGGTGAAAGATTCTGAACAGAATCTGAACCAGATATTCGTCCTGGGAAGCAATGTATATAACCGTCGCAACTCTGACCTTTGGGTTTGAGATGGTCAAATTCATGCTAAGGCTGTAGAAAAGCAGTTAGCTTTGTTCCCTAACGAATTCCATCTTGGAAGTTGTTCTTTCGCCCAATCATCAGTGATGGACGAGATTGGTAAAGCAGGTACAATCGGCTCTGGCGGCTGTTCGAGCCCCTAACGGATGGATTCAGAAGGGCGACAAACTTGCAGTGTCAAGAGATACTGTTCCTGCGACCAACCCTCTTAAGGACAATCCCCAAGGGATAAATTCTTGTGTTCGTGTCTGACAATTCTTCTTTCCCAGGTGCACTGAGATAGCTTGTTTGAGCTGGAAGGCCAGCAAGACAAAAGATGATCGTCGTGAGGAGTACTACCGCAAACGAATGAATCTGGAGATCGAAGATGTGGCGGTATTCGCACTTATTGAAGCCTTCGTCGAGTCAGCTCCACAGTTGACATTACAGCTTTACATCATGCAAACACAGGGAACAGAGAAAATTAATATGAGCCTTTGAAGTACGTACCCTTTCACAGATGCACATCTGCTTCCTACAAAGCATAGTGAGTTCCTGAGCCGCCTCCGTCAAGTCAGTTTCGACCAAATCAAAACGTCACGACGGGTAATTTTGCCTGACCCCATGTTCTTCTTCGTCAACCTGATATCGTTGACTTTATTCTGCGTCAAGTCGCCATTCCATTTCTCTTTCCAGTGCTCGCGCAAACAGTTTCGTGTGCATCATCCTGGGTTTGTTGTGCCACGTCGTCGGTGTCTTACGCACGTGCGAATAGAGCAGCCAGGCAGTACTGCAAGGAACTGAGCTATTCCGCCATGGCTGTCATTTTTCTTTGGAAATTATTCACCATTGGACCCCGGATACTGGCCCTGGCGCGTTTCACCTCCATCATTCGGTACTGGGTGCTTTTTGCCATCGCCATCCATTTGTTGCTAATGACAATTTACCTTCTTTCATTACGCCGTGGAGCAACATATTGCAATAACTTCATCTCTGACGCTTTCTTCAACGTACTTGTTGCATTCATCTATGTATTTACGTACTGGAACAGTGTGGACGGACCCACACGTTACCGATATATCGCCTACTACGTCCTGGTCTACATTGAAAATCTCGGCATGGTCATTACTTGGTTTCTATTAACTCCATGTTCTGGGCACTGGTACTACATTCCCTCATTCCTTTTCGTAGTAGTGGTTTTCCTGCTGGGCATTGCGTTCATGTTGCTGTACTACTTGGTGTGACATCCGGCACGTATTAGACTGTGCAGAACTGGACATGAAGGACAAATCAAAGTCCACTGTGAGGTGTCAGGAGAGGCATCAGAGGAAATCGTGGATACGTCATGCTGATGCAGTCACCTGTCTCTATAGCTGCTGAACACGTCTCATGTGTAGCAGACGACACCACGTTTCTGGAGTTCTTGGTAACTGACATGTTCTGAAATTAAAAGAAGAGATTTGTGTTAGTATACGATTGAATACAATTAAAGATTGCAGAAGCATTTTGTGTTAATAAAATATATTTTTTATGGTATCGTTTGTTATTTCATGGAGCACGCGCCTGGTCTGGCAC
>NMRB01001706.1:119921-149725 GCA_002633025.1 Notospermus geniculatus | reverse complement strand
GGTAAAATGCAAAGAACCATCTATTGTAGTCATTATTAAGGAGATCATGGTCAATTGGGATAACAACCAAGATCCGATCTACGATGCTGAGTGTAGTACAGGGGGCGTGCGTGGTGCAATGGTTAAAGCATCGACTTGTGACCGAGAAGCCGCGGGATCGAACCGGCTATGTGCTCTCAACTGGACTGAAAGCATCTGCAGCACTGAACGAGCTGCTCCTGGTGTTCACCAGAAAGGTTTCTGCAGTGATTTGGTAGACGGCGTGAAGTTTTTGGAACTGTTACAATATTACGAAAGGGCTTGATACATCAACCAGCCATATCTCCACTAATCACCACTGGAGACACTGCCTTTTTCCAGCGGAGGACAGAAATCAGACGTCACTTCTTAGGACGCATCTATGCACACAGCCTCACGAAAGGGGGCGTGTAACTGCCTCTCAAAACTATTTACGCATTTTGTTTGCCAGTATGTTAAGTTCTATTTTCAAAAAGGTGAGTGTCCATCCCGGGGTGGCCATATTGAATAAGTTGATTTTGACACCTCAATTCTTAAATCAAATGAATTCGTTTATCCTGCAGGGTAAGATTTACAGTTGAAGTGCCGTAATTGAAATTAGGACAAAGTGACCTAATTGCAGACACTCTGTTAATTTCAGTTGCCACTTTATCTGTGACGCGCAACTTACAGGAAACATAAATTTATTTGATTTTAAAGAACTGATGTAACACATTAAAGCTAAGGACACTGGGCTTTTTGAAAGTAATTATCACCATTTGTAAGATTGGCACACGACTGCGTAAATACTTTTGAGTAGACTGGTACCTGGTCCCAACATAGCTCACGGAGAAAGAAAGGGACCGGTATTGGGCGGCCATTACATGGCAGAAAGCTGCCATGTAATGACGTCACAGACGATCTCCTCAGTACTTTGAGAGGCAGTGTACATCACTCGATTCTTTTCTTCTCTGCCTCATTTCTCATTCGCTCCTTTCATCTGCAACAGTGCATGCAAACTGGGCGTTCGAAAGTAGGTGTTCTTTATGTCTCGTGGCGAACTGTACCCCTGCTCATGGAGTAAATGGGCGTAGAGTAGTGATTGATACGTTGCATGGGTGTTGGTATAATACATTTTGAAAACGGGCATTTTGAGACTGGAGTTACGTGTAGATAATCATTGAATGCCTCGTGCAAATTGGAACTTAGAATGCATTCTTGGCTCCTTCTTCTCTGCAACTGTAGACCATTACCATTAGTACTCACTGTATTTTCATGAACTAGGATAGGGCCTATGTACACAACACCACACACACAGTAAGCACTAAATACCTCATGTACCGCTCATGTAGTTATGTGGACTGCACACGATACTCCAACTGCTGCATTCCCAAGCGTTCCGGACGATGGATAGAGAAGTAAAAAAAAAATTGTTGTGTGCAGTGGCTGGTGTCGGGCGTTTGGGCTCGACGGCAGTGGCACGCCAAAGATCAAAGCGATTTCATGTCAGACGATCACTTGGGTTCTCATCTCACATGATTTTAAAATGTCGGCAACAAGGTCACACATCACCCAATGCCTGAGTTTGAGGCCATGCTAGCGGAAACAACGGAACCAGCGGAACCTGGTCTGCAGCCGATAGAACGAACACGTGACTCGTTGTTGCTTCGTTTAGCTAACTTAATGTATGACCGATTACTGAAGCGGTGGGCTCACTTAAATCAAGAGATCGTGGCTAATGCATTGAAGCGATGAAGTTCAGTTGAAACTGCTCAAGATTTTGACGTCAAATACTTTGGTGTGCTTCGATCGGATTTATGAAGTAGATGAGTGCTCCCTCTCATTGAATATTGAACCTAAACTCCCTCTAGTCCGGTGGTTTAGTGGGTTGGCCATTACCAAGCGGGAACATGTGCGTGTTGTCCCGGAAGCAATTTTTAGCCGGCTTGGCCGATAGTTATGGGCCATGTCGATTTAGAGGAATCAGAGGAATCGGAGGAATCATTCCTCTGATTCCTCTAAATCGACATGGCCATAGTGATGCTGTGCTTGGCGCCTTTAGTGATGGTCTGTCGTGGGTGCGAGCGTGCGTCCGTGAACTTTTCCCTTGTCAGATGGATAGTGCCTTTAGTTTTTGACGGATCATTTTCGTGTTGCATATGACCACAAAATCTAGTAGGTCAAGTTCGATTTTGGGTGCGATGCCATTCCTATTTTGGCCAGCAGGGGGCATTTTGTGAAAAACGTCGAAGGGCTATTTTTGATAATGGTTCGCGCTATTGCGTTGAAACTTTGTATGTATGTACCTCTACATTTTAGGGACTCACACACGAAATGTCGGTGAAATCTGATTCTTGACTTTCACAGTAGGGGGCCAAAATCCAAATCACAAAAATCTAGTTTTTCTCCTGAACTAAGCATTGGAACTTCATCAAATTTTTATCCTAGGTATATATAACAAGGACACATAGATAACATTATATGCTCGAATTGTTTATTTGACCTACTTTTCAAGGTCACAACAGTCGGAGTTCATCTGAAATTACGAGGTTAGCATGTTCTGTAATGACTTAAGCTATCGGTTGAAACTTTGCACACAATACTCCTAGGTCAGAGACATCAGATATGGCTTGTTTGTTCTGATATGTGGCTAGCCCCTTTTGATGATTTCCATCACCATGCTAATACCTACCAAGCGGGCACAGTGCCATTAGCATTATTTTTATTACTGCATCAAACTCGCCACTTCTCATGGGAAGTGGTACCTTTTACGAAAGCACCAAGGACGAGGAGAGCGTTCCGCAGATTTTGCTCGCTGCTTTGTTTAAAACCACGCCACACAACACTACAACACCTTCAGAATCTGTCAATATTTTGACTCCAGACGACACACGTACATGTTTGTACAATGTACATGTATGTATAATATACACGTTTTCCCGCTGCTTCTAAAGACTTTGGCTGATGGGGACAGACCATCAGCTTGGTAGCCTATTCTTTAAGATGGTCCAACAATTGGCTACCGATACACGGACAATTGTGAAATCTCACTGCCAGTTATAGCATTGTGAAAATTGCTGTCATGCTTATTCTACCTGTAGTGACTATCGGTAGCTCGAACAACTGAATGAAATCAGCGGATTGCACATTATGCCAATGATTACTACTAGTAGATATTCTGCACTCACTGTCATCATCATCATCATCATCACTGTCTTTCTTAATGAACGCTGTGGTCCTATAATTATTTCATAATTCCTCCCCGGACATTGTATTAGGATGCGAGTTCATTTCACTGTATGCCTCTAGGATAACACGAGGCCATCAGAATACTAACACCAAAATCGCAGTTACATGTATAAGGTCACAGAGGTCTGGCATTACCCAGGTCCAGCTTCTCCTTGGTGATGACCGGCATTGCTGGCCGTGCACAGAGTTGTTCGAATCGAAGTCCTGAAGCTGACGCTTTTGATATATGGTGAAGATGAAGAAGCAAGGTCCCAGTACACTCCTCTCGCAGTGTTTTGTTTCGCTCCGTACCTACGCTTCGCATAGGTACGGAGCGAAACAAAACACTGCGAGAGGAGTGTACATGTAGGTCCCAGTGACAAAACCTGATGTCTCTGACATTATTACAACTGCGATTTTGGTGTATTAAGTATCGAGAAGGTAATGCTGTTGTATAAACCATTTGCACATGGTATGAAGGAACGTGCAAAAACGAACCCTACCATGGACGAAATACCGCCTTTGAGAGCTTCATTTGCTCAACACACATACCCCCCCCCCCCAAAAAAAAACAGTCGTTGCCTTTGGATGAGTAGCGCGGATTGAGCTGTCTAGATTTTTGAATATCTACTCTTGCCACGCCAGTCAGTGAGGTCGTTTCATTTATTATTAAGAAGACATAGTGAGAGACTTGAGGCGGTTCGAACTGGAACAAATTATATTACCTGTGACGATATTGATAGACCGGTGTAACAGAATCAAATGCCCCCGATATAGGATATCCCCCAACAATACATTTACGGATTACGCGGCACAGGTGGACTGTAGAGAGACCGAGACCCTTAATCCCGTGACAAAGAATACATATAGGGTCGTATTCATAAAGCGGTTCTATCGTTAGAACCGTCTTAGGCCGGTTCCAAGTAACGTCAACCACAGTACTTGGAACCGGCTTAAGACGGTTCTAACGATAGAACCGCTTTATGAATACGACCCATAGAGCACAAAGAACGACACACAAAATGATAAAATACGTATAAAGTCGTCTCCGAATTCTGCAAATTTTCGACCCCAACCGGGGTCTTCCTCAGGCACCTTCTAGTAGAGATCCCAGAGGTATC
The DNA here is from genome assembly GCA_002633025.1 of Notospermus geniculatus. Lineage (NCBI taxonomy): Eukaryota > Metazoa > Nemertea > Pilidiophora > Heteronemertea > Lineidae > Notospermus > Notospermus geniculatus. The sequence goes on along the minus strand of NMRB01001706.1, from coordinate 145,379 downwards.
TTATGGCAAGCGGTTTGTTCATTTATTCCATAAACTAAGTTTTTGCTCTGGAAACTTAGTTTATGGGTCCAAAAACTAAGTTTTTGCTCGCATAACTATGGTTTTGCTCGGGGAACTCATATTTCAACTCCAGAACTGCAGTTCCAAGACCAGATGGACAAAAACTTAGTTTCTGCTCGGCAAAAACTCGGTTTATGGACGGTACGGCCAGAAACTTAGTTTATGCGGCTAAAAACTTAGTTTCTGAGCAAAAACTAAGTTTCCAATCTGAAACCTTAGTTCTGCGTACCCCGGAACTATCATTATGCTCCATAACTAACATTCTGGTCCAAAAACCAAGTTTCTGGATGCAAAAACTTAGTTTCTGGGCAAAAACTAAATTTTTAACCGTAACCTATGTTTTATACCTCGGCTCCATTATCACACTTCTGCACATCAGTATACGCATTATACGATCGGGGACGAGGTATAAAACACAAGTTATAAGAACTATTGTTTTATACCTCGTCCCCGTACAATACATCGTACAATACATAATGTGAGCACAGGTTGGATAATGGAGCCGAGGTATAAAACATAGGTTACGGTTAAAAACTTAGTTTTTGCCCAGAAACTAAGTTTTTGCATCCAGAAACTTGGTTTTTGGACCAGAATGTTAGTTATGGAGCATAATGATAGTTCCGGGGGACGCAGAACTAAGGTTTCAGATTGGAAACTTAGTTTTTGCTCAGAAACTAAGTTTTTAGCTGCATAAACTAAGTTTCTGGCCTTACCACCCATAAACTAAGTTTTTGCCGAGTAGAAACTAAGTTTTTGTCCATCTGGTCTTGGAACTACAGTTATGGAGTTGAAACATGAGTTCCAAGAGCAAAACCCGAGTTATGCGAGCAAAAACATAGTTTTTGGACCCATAAACTAAGTTTCCAGAGCAAAAACTTAGTTTATGGAATAAATGAACAAACCGCTTGCCATAGTATCTCCACTATAGGTCTCTACGACTTTTGACAAAGAATACAGGGGGACATCAGGAAGTCGGAGGCATTTACATTCTATCACACTGGTGATGTTCAGATGGAACTTGGTCATAGTGCCGTGTTTTATAGGGCCTAATACGGAAACTTGTAGAGTACGTAGGCCCTAGGCCTATGAAGAAAGAACCTTGTTTTGAACTTTCTTCTTGAAATGATTTGCAGTCGACTTGCAATGTCCGAGGAGAAATGATGAATACTGCTGTGTACACCAAAATACACTTCAACGACACGCTTTTCCTATCTGCAATGTAGGCATTCTAGTACACGCAGACACTGTGCAGAAAGTACACGACACTTGCATTCCCTGGCTGCTCTCTGCAGTACAATTTTGTTCCCTTGTGTGTTTGCTTTAATTGTATTCCTCCACCTTTTTCCGTTACGTTCGTGTTTCAGGTGAAACTTTAATTGCCAGTGCAAGAAAGCACTTAGAGGCCGCGGCTGAACTCCGAGGTAGGGATGAAGCACTTCTGTCCGCTCACTCACAAACACGCCCAGCAGAATTCTTGAAATTTTTGATGATGCGCAAGCGATGATGCAGGTCAATTTTTATTGTCCGAACCCCCTTACAAACGGCGCATACAGAAATGTAAACTTCCGGAGTGTTACAGTTTTTTCTTGTCATTTTTAACAAAAAATCCGGATGATTCATTTTGATTCAAAACTTTACTTCGACGTTTACAAGTCCAAAAATCAAAATATGAATTTTAATTTTCATGCAGCCCTGCTTTTTTCTCGTAGACAGACTCCTTTGGCCCATGGTTCATAAAACTCAAGATTTTCCACCTAGCGGATGGAACTTTCCGTTTCGATTGCTTATAAAACACACCTGTAGGCTGCCTCTCTGTTACCATTTCCGTCCACCGGCTTATTATCAATCTCAAGCCTTTGGCAGAAACCACTAATGAGCTGACCATGCACAAAAACACAGCAGGTGATTTTATCGCCTGGAAACGAGTGGCAAGAGTTTCCCCTCCTCCACACACGAGGCGACCACTGACGATTTTTGTTGCCAGCTATCGTCGTGCCAATTGGTGAAAACCTCTTGCCTGTTTCCATTGCCCGCTCATGAGGTGCCGCCCAGCAACAACAGACAGTCCACAGGTATTGCTGCAGCAGTTTTCAGTTTTGCCAGCCCCTGCTGACGAGCTCACCAGTGGCGATAATCGTGACCTGGCGATATGAGTCGTTTGTTGAGCCCTGGTGTGCATTACATGTAGGTTCTACATGTGATATTTAGCGTTGTACGAAAAAAGCTTCTTGTCCCCTTGCTTCGCGTTATCGGTGTTCGATTTTCAACATGTTGTAGCGCGCCCCATCTGTTCGCTGCCTTCGATAAGAATCCTTCCAGTTTTGCCTTTAATTCGTCTAGCTGCTTCAGACAGATTCACACAAAGTCGTGGATGTTGGAAACACGCCATATTCCTCCGCTCTCACGCTTGCGTCGTACGATGTTGTGAGTTCCCTGTTCATTCCCTGCTGATGTCAATCTTTCTTGTCGATGGTTTACCTTGTCAGAGCTTGGAAAACCTCAGTCAAAGGTGCCAGTCGATTAAATACACCTGCATCATCGCCATCGCATCACCAGAGTCAAGCATCTACATAGCGAACCTGGGCAATGAACACTGCACCCAGTCTGTACTGTCTCGACCAGCAATGTACGCACCAACCATGTGCACGCTTCACGGCGATCCATTCTACAGTTGGCCATAGCAATGTTACGGTTGACTGGGGTGTGAATCGCCTGTAACAATGACGGTTACGTGTCCGTACATGTCAGTCCTATGAAGTATTAGATATCTCCTAGTAACTAGAGCTGAAGGGGTTATTGTCGTCCTGGGTACACATAAAGTGTACCCAGGTTCGATGTCGTCAAGTAAAATTGTACCCTGGGTCCACTTTCTTGTTACAAACTGTACCCAGGTTCTGATTTGGAGACCTCGGGGCGAGGTTGTTCTCGGTGAAGTCACTTGATATTGTGGCTGCAAGTTGGCCGTGCAAAAAGCTAAAGAAGAGAAGTTGGAAGAATTTTATTTTTGACCAGCTGGACAGTTTTCAACCTCGGATGGTTACAGAGAAAGTTAATCAACTCGCCAGCTAGACAAGAAAACGTGTCATTTCCATGTAGGCCTACATGTACATGTGCATGTGCCATTGTGCATGGCCATGATGGGTTTGTTTGATCATGTGTCATAGCTTGCTGGGCAAACGCTGCGGTCCTGTGTGTTCCATTGTTTGGGGAGGTGTGAAAAAGGGATTATAGAGGGATTATCCTGGGACCAACATACGCTAATTCACGTATCCCACGAAATCTTGAGAATGAGCTCGTCCCTAGGTCTCTAAATCAGAACCTGGGTACAGTTTGTAAAAAGAAAGTGGACCCAGGGTACAATTTCACTTGACGACATCGAACCTGGGTACACTTTATGTGTACCCAGGACGACAATAACCCCTTCAGCGTAACTAGATGTTATCGTGAAGATGTACATCCTACACGGAACACAAAGATCCTCCTCCTATTAGATCGTACATGTGGCTGTGATCCCACTGTTATGTATTGTGACATGTACATGATGTACATAAACCTGGAATATCAAAAAGGCTAGGAAATCCTTCATGATTCCATCTGCTCTTTAGACAAAGTATGCTCGAAGCCAGAGATTACTTCTTTCTCTCCAACTAAGTGGGTACCGGCAAATAACGTGGCTTGTTTCAATTGGATATTCGCTTGTATGGGACGATCACGTTCAACAAAACATTGCTAACACGACCAGCGACCTAAAAACGATACCTCCTTGGATTTGAAGAAGGCAGGGCGTTCTTCGAATACAAGATCAACTAGAAATTCGTTTAATGATAACGTTGCAATTTCAGCCGTCATTGCTGAATACATTGCCCGATACGGGACGCGATACGTGACCCTGCGAAGGGTATTTTTTGCCAATCAACAATATCACTTAAAGTGCTTTTTAGACTTCGTGCGGTGTGGCGTAAAGTAGTCGGTCGACTGGGATTTCTATTTTAGCTCTTATTCGTGTTCAGTCATACCAAATTCTTGCCTTAATCCAGTATCGGACTTTAGGGCATGGGATGTGAATATTCCACTGCAATCGGCGATTCGATAATGTTTTTTTGCCGCATGCGACGTGTTGAATGGATGAATTTTCCAAGGAGGCGTTTTACATCGCAGAACTGCGCGATTGCTGAATGGTCATAACATGAACGTTTTCTGCAGAGCACAGTCCCAGAAGGACCTAAAGCAACAATGACTTCGGGGGAGACAAACCACAACTAGAGAAGTTAAAAACTCGTGTTGGATTGGATCGCCCCTATACAAGCAAACATCCTGTATAGTGAAGTTATCATCAAAACAATAGAAAGATAGCTGGAATTGTAACTTGTAAAAATAGATAGGCCTACTTGTACATACCTCACAAGTATTATTCATTATTTTAGCAAAGCTTTATGGGTTGAATAGCGATGGTAGAAAGACCGGTGGTAAGTTCGATTGTAAAAAGAATAAAATAAACAGTATTCCTAATGCTCATGCTGCGATTACATAGAGGTTTATGGTACACGGACACGCCGGTTAACAAAGGCTTCACAGAGGATTCGCGACCGTGAAGCCTTTGTTAACCGGCTTATCCGTATACTGTATACCTCTGTGTATAATCGTAGTCTTAGGCCGGGTTTACATAGAGGTATACGGTATACGGACACGCTGGCGAACAATGGTCTCATAAAGGGTTCATGACCATGAAACCTTTATTCGCCAGCGTGTTCTTATACCGTATACCTCTATGTAAACTCGGCCTAAACTGACCTTCATAGGATCATGCTTACATGTAGGTGCAAACTACACTACACACACACGCATCAATATGACTGTTTACTTTTAGAGAGATTTAGCAGCTTCCTTTCTGATTCGGTGAAAAAACGGCATGCTAAAACGTTTTACATGTAGTTCTTCGATGTCTTTTGCAAATCAACGTTGCGAATAAGTGTCGACGGTGAAAAATAGTGCTGCAATGGTATTTCCTGACTGATGCACTGCTATGTGATTACATAAGGTAGAACAGACGGCGCATGCTTCCGTTTTTATCATCAAAATTTGAATCTCCTGTTGTTTGAAATTTAATTTTCTTTTATTCACACATTTATGTTTGATCTTTCTGGTTCTCCCTTTGAATGATCTCTCTTATCTCTTTTTGATGAAACTCATTACATCAAAACATTTATCAGCAAGGTAGAAATTCAGAAATATGAAACATGTTTAAATGAAAGGAAACAAAATTTGGTGATAAAAATGTGCATAATCCTTATGGGCCACCGTAATTACAAGATCATTCGGCCAGTATCAATTTTCTGATAAACATACAACCTGTCATGAACATTATCTGATTAGTACATAGGTATAGTACGTACATGTACATTCAGTATACAAAAAAGGTTCTTCTGCGCTGCTAAATGAGAAATATGTTGAAGTCTTTTTGAGTTTGGACGGCACACTTTTTTCTTGCACGTGTTGAAAACACCCGTGTTGAAATATACTGTATGTACGTGGAGAACTGAAAGGTTGAAGTTATTTTTCTTTAGCCGGAAAATTGACTTTTCCGCTCCATAGCAAATGATAATCATGTGGAGATGCGTGTATCTTAAGCCTGGTCCTATCACCAACAGCACACAAGTACATGTAACACAGTGCGTAACACAATGTATATCCTAACAAACACCTAATCCGGCACACCTCTCAGAACAAGTTCCAGGATTGGATTTGTGAAAATATGCCGAGCTGTGGTACTTTTTCCGAGAGGTGATCACTTAAAAATACTTGCTCCTGCAGCCAGTTTCGCATGGTTGGTAGAAAGTTTGGGACGGAATACGATAAAATGAATGACTCGATATAAAAATTTTGAGGTTGTAATGGGTTCTGAGCACTCGCTTCCCCAGCCACCCCTACAGATGGCGGAAGCATAGCACGCAGCTCGGCTCAATTGGCCATAATGTATCAGGGCTCTAAGAACCCATGATAACCCTTGTGGTTTGAACGAAAAGAAAGCAAAAGCATTCACCAAAGATATTTCTGGCTATCTTTTCGCTATCATTTTGGTGAACGAATACAGCCCCTCAAATGAAACACCCTGGTGGGTGATTCTGCCGCCGGCAACTTTCACACTCTTCTTAGTATGGTCCGAAAACTATGTACGGAAAAAGGTGACACACAATAGCACTACTAACCAGCAATCTTACGATAATTTCAGCACTACCTTCACATAAAAAACATAACAGCTAGTGATTCGAAATAAAAGCATGCAGTCAAGTGTCAACTTCATAGCGGTCATTTCTTGCTAAATCATCCTGATGCCGTTAGACAGAGCCTTTCTTTTATACCAGCAAATAATTACCATCCGTATACGGGTGTCATTATTTTAGTTCTGGGGTTGTCAAGGACTGTTAAAGGAAATATACAGTTTCAAACATACACGTATGGCCAAAAACCAAGTCGACTTTTAAGTTGACACACCTTATGAGTCACAAAACCAAACCCACCAAACTACGTATATATATACATTGTAGAGATAATTTCACATCTAAGAGGTCTTTTTTGCACGTAAAGGACGACGAACGTCTACTCCGATGTCCAGGCTTACTGGCCTGACTTGTTCCTCTCTTTTGACTCTCACAGCTTATGCATTCATTGAGTGCCAGCAATGACTGTAGGTTCATCAAAGGGAAATATTCATAATGAGAAATTAGCGATAGGCGGACAGGCATGCTCCAAATTCTGCATGACATTGTAGACTTACATGTACCTCACGTGTTCCCTCTATTGGATGTTGCGATCGGGTCGAGTGACCATTCTGATACGGGACCTTTTAGATGTGAAAGTACAGTATGTTGTTAGACACTTTCATTGGCATGCTGTAGATAAGTAATATTCCCATAGAAGGATGCCCATTTCTATTCAGAATATGTTTGTAAATAGGAAGGTGAAATTTTCCACTGCATGTGGCTATAGGAATGATATGCGTGTAGAAAAAATATGGAAAGCACACTAACAACTACGTGTAAGTTACATGTACATCTTATAGAACCAATGCCACGGCAGGCAGCGTAGTAATTCAAATTCCCTCTTTACATATCATCAAAGATTTTCAGATTAGGTATAAACATGATGAACTTGATGATGTGACATCATTACGGCTGACGTGAACGAACAAAAAGCCCCCATGCGAAAAGCAAGAGAATTGCAAACGCCCTGCAAACACCTCAAACGAAGGTTCAGACCATGATAGACCCCACGACGCCAGGAGGGCGCCACCTTATTTGCCTTCAGGCAACAGCGGAGAGCTGTCAACATCTTCGGATACCTCTGACACTACTCAAAGAAAAAAAATTATCATTGAGACGGGATTCGAACCGTTGACCTTCTGATTTGTAATCCACCACTCTATCCACTCAGCCAACAAACATGATTTGTGTTTGTCATAGACGTAGGCCGTCGAGTTACGTAATAACACTACGAATAAGAGAAAACAACCAACAACCAACAAGTTCGGTGTCTGAATGGGGAAGACGGTGGAACAGAGATAACTAGGCGCGGGTTCGATTCCCTGCTGGGTCAAATTTTTTTCTTTCAAAAAAGTTTTCAGCAGGAGCTCACCAGAGGATGTTGACACCTTGAAAGCTCGAAGTCAAATAAGGTGGCGCCCTCCTGGCCTCGTGGGGTCTATCACGTTCTGAGCCTTCGTCAGAGGTGTTTGCAGGGCGTTTCGTTCATTCACGTCAGCTTTAAAAACAACATCACGTCAGGATTCGACTCCCCCTTCACTTATTTCGTTACGTTTTATCATTGTCGCAAGCAGTCGCAGCGAAATGGTAAAAAAATGTGGACTCCAGGCTTCTGGTTAACCATATTTGTATTTGTCTCATTTGTGTCTTTCATGTTTGCACCGTGTTCGTATACTGTATTGATATATTAACTGCATTGAGCTTCCAGGTGATCTGTGGACGTTCGTTGTTGGTGTACGACGATTACATGTACATTAAATGTACAGGTGGTTAAAGTCACATCAGAGGAAGAGCAACTTGCCGTAAAAACTCTAGATAAGGAAGTAAAACGCACAGCAGACGTTGTGAAAAGTCTGCGTTCCTTCCCCGAAACTAAAATGACCAAGAAAAATGTAACTGGAGTCTTTTCTATGAAACTGGAGTCTTTTCTAGAGTTTCGGATTGCAAAGTTCCAGCCTGAAGAAGACCCCGGTTGGGGTCGAAAATTCGCAAACATTCTGGAAATTGCCTTTTTATTTATCAAGAAAAATGTAAGAGTGGAGTTACCAGGAAGTTTGAGGTGTAAAATATAAGCCTATAACTTGTTTTAAGTTTTATATTGGATTTTCCCGTACATTTTGAATCTCTGTGTACCTCGATAAGGATACGTATAAGTTCTGGACTTCAACCTCTGATAACCTCTCTCGATGGAACACGTGTACATGGACATCCCGTTGTACACCAATTTCGGACTGTCCACTGTGACTTGCACTGCACGCGCTAATCGCTTCTTGTTGCACTTTACCCAGAGGCAGGTTTTTGGCAAAAAGGTATAAAGAATGCCCGATCTGTTTCTGAATTCATTTTTCATTGCATTCATATGCATTCATTGCATGAATGCACACTGTTCCATTTGATTCACTATAGTACACCATCACGTGTATCACTTCAGAGAGAAGTATAAGTAAAGTCCTTTACCATTTTGTGTGTCGTTTTTTTGTGCTGTATTTTGGATAACTTCAGAGAGAAGGGGATACTTTTTTCATACCTAATGATAAGTATAAAACCATTCCTCTTCTATATGCCCATCTCTTTTTTTTCTTGTTTTCTTCTAGCACAGGACTTTCTTCATTGTGCAATCTTTTTTTGCTGTGTCTGGTTCACGACAGACGGACGGACAATCGTCTGATGTTCACTGATGAACGACGGACGTATGACTAATATTAGAGAGGTTAAGAAATCAAACGATAAACGTAACCTTTACGACAATACATGTATTATTTTTCATACTACACATTCAACAGATTTTATACTGCATTTTCGGTACAAAAATAACGTTGTCGTTAACGTTTACCTATATCGCTTGATTTCTTAACCTCACTAATAACAACGTATGCAGGTGTGGTGTACGTGGGCCATCTGTTCGCAGATATGGCCCATGTTTTTTCGATGGAGTCGAACTATGCTAATTTTTCAATTTTAATTCTTCCAGGCGAGAAGGTGAAGCATAACATAATGTCGAAGCCGGCTGCAGAGGCTCGGTCCATTACAAGTCGACATCTTGACCCAAATATTAAAGAAAATGACATAAAACTACTCTTAATGACACTCGCCTTTCGATTCCGGATCTCCAACTTCGTCACACTGACAGATGCAAGGTTAACTGGACGAATATTAAGGATGGTTAGTTTTTAGTCATTATTTACATGTAAAGGATTGCAGTTAAAGTTCAGTTGGGCCTGCTTCTCTGCGTCTGTTCGTTTGGGAGGACCTGCTCAGGTGTTTTGGTGGATAGTTGCCCCGGTTCCTTAGTCTGGACTGCGGGGAGAAGGCTGAACCGTTTCAGATTCTCGGCGTCATGACATCGACCAGCGGACAAAATTTTCGGTAGACGGTGACCTGCCACCATACATGTACATGTCCTTGACATTTTTTTATTCCAGGCCCGATATCTCACTATCCTGGGCGTGCACTACAAGTGGATCGTGCTGAATCTGGTATGTACATGTATATGTATCTGTAGGATTTGCATTTGCATTGTATACACCTTGGAGACGAGGTTGGGCTTTAGAATCATTATGATAGCCTTTAGTGGGGTCCATGTTCGAACCAATTGAATGTTTTGTTTCTACCGCAGGGTTCGGAAAACTTCGGGTTCGATGTTTTCAAGAGCCTGTTAGCCAACTGCACCCAGATCAACCTCGCCCAAGATACAGTACGCACCCCAACAATGGGTAAGAACGTGCTAGAGATGAAGGAAGCCGCACAAATCATTGAGAGCATACGACAGGACGCGAGGATTGGCCCAGTGGAACCTGCCTTCATAGAGCACGAGTTACGCCAGGTAAAATTTCCGTTCGGCATGTCCCGAAACTCCTGCCGCAGTTTCAAACCGCTACCCACTACGTTACCCGCGCTCTGAAACTGCTTCGGCTGATGCAATCCTTAAAGTATCACTAATAGGCGGCGTTAGCTGTCCGATTTGGGGATCCCCGCTGGGAATCTGCCGCGAGTATGAGAATATAGAGGGTGAGGTCAGAATTCCGTGTATGTTATGTGTTATGTGTCAATGTTACAGGTCTGTTACAGATCTGTAACATTTACCGCCGATTCTGACCTCACAACAAACAAGCATGTAACATGGTAACGCGGGCAGGGGACCAGTCTAGACGTTCCGACAGTTTAATGTATGTAATATGGAAAATGTACAGCTAATCAAAAATAATGTCACTGTAGTTGTATTAAACATCCTTACCGACCGTTTCTTGATTTCCAGCGAAACTACACAGGTTTGACGGGCCACATTAAGTTTGACAAGAAGGGTAGGCGAGTGAATTACGTGCTATCTCTGGAGGTATTTTTCCTCTCTCGACGCACCAAAAGTGGAGAATGGAAAATGGAAAAGGAGTCACTTTTTGACAAGAGAATAAAATGGGTGAAAGGGGCGACCCAGGGAGACAAAACGCAGACGCTGAAACTAAGGAAACCCAAAATTGTGGTCATATTGGTGTGTATAATTCGATACTTGTTATTCTGATCAAATTGTTCTTAAAGTTAAGACAACAAACATTAGTCTTCGATTGAAACAGCAATAGTAAGAATCACGTTCGTTTATCAACAATAGGTCCAACCAGAGTTTGGCTGCCGGATTTCAGCTCTTCACGCTTTCATTCACAGTACATGTAAGCATTGGAATAAGCAATTAAAGTGAAAAATTAATAATGATTGTTAACTTCCTATTTTTCTAAGAACGAATATTCTTATCCTGGGAAATCATTACTGTGAAGATTAGAATGAGTTAGTATTCTTAAAATTTGGCTACTAAAAGCTCAAGCCACATTTTCACCTGATTATCCCGTTAGCTGAAAATATGGACTACTAAACATTCTGTCTTGGTCAGACAGACAATTAACTGACTTATGAAGGATTCTATCCTTGTGAAACAGATTACCCATCGGAACAATTTCCGTGAAATTGTTACGCATCATTAATCCCTTTATTTTACAGGAGAGACCTTTCATTATGCTCAAAAAGGACGCGGACAAATATGAGGGCAATGACCGATATGAAGGCTTCTCTATTGACCTTATAAAGCAGATATCAAAGATGCTGAAATTTGAATACGTCCTTTATGAGGTACCTGATGGAAAGTTTGGTGCAAGGAATTCGACTGGAGAATGGAATGGGGTTATTAGGCAGCTGTTGATTGGGGTACGTACATTTCAAAAATATCGAGTGCGTTTACATCTCTTTGGTTATTTTCCTTTGTATTGATACAGCTGTGTTAAAAAAGACGTGCGAGTTGGTTTAATAGAGAGGTTGAGAAATCAAACGAAAAACGTACATTTTACGACAACGTTACTTTTCATCCTACTTCTTCACCACAGTTTTTTTTGCATTTTCGACACAAGAATAACGTTGTCGTTAACGTGTATGTTTATCGTTTGATTACTTAACCTTCCTAGTGTAGACTCTTCATCATTAACTTGTGATTTAACTTAAATCTGCATTATTACATGGCTATGCGTTCAAGTCAAATACTATGAGTACTTAACTTATGAATGGAAAGAGAGGTCATTCGAGAGTTTAACGATAATAGGGAGTTTAAGAAATCAAACGATAAACGTTAACTTTACGACAACGTTATTTTTGTACCGAAAATGCAATACATAATCTGGTGAATTCGCAGTATGGAAAATAACGTTGTCGTAAAGTTAACGTTTATCGTTCGATTTCTTAAACTCCCTAATATTAACGCCAACGTTATTTCTGACGTACTTGTACATACATTTACAAATGTAAAAAATAATATTAACGTTAGTATCACCGTAAGCGGGACGATGTATTAAACTCTCTAATAAATGTCGTGTCGTTTACCATCATTCATTTTCGTAACCTCTGTTGTCTGAGAAATGAGCTCTGTAAACAAACAGTTTGTGTAGATAAACAAAATCAACATTCTCACTTCAACCTTAAAGGTGCACCCTTTTTGCCTCGTTTCAGAATGCCTCAATGTCTATTGCCCCACTGAGCATCAACGCTGAGCGCGAACGCGCGGTGGATTTCACTAAACCTTTCAAAACACGCTGGGTTAACGTCCTTCTGAAAAAAACAAGGCCACAGACCTCTTACTTTCAATTTCTCAATCCGCTTGACAGCAAAGTTTGGATATGTGTCCTATTAGCAATAGTCGTTTTTGCATTACTCCTCTATTTCTTTGAGACCGCTTCGAAGAAGCTTCGCGGTGATGCGGTGATGTTTGACCTTAGCGAAAGCTTGTGGTACGCGCTTGGCGCTATTGCCCAGGGCAGTACGGAGACAACACCGGTCACAGTAGCCGGTCGGATCCTGACTAGCGCCTGGTGGTTTTTCTCACTCATTCTTATCTCATCATATACCGCTAACCTGGCCGCCTTCTTAACGGTGCGCAAAATCAACGCACCTATTTCGTCCGTCTCGGAACTAGTCTCACAGAATAAGATCCGTTACGGGACCGTGAAGGACTCCGGCATTACGAACTTCCTAAAACATTCAAAAATAGAAGTATTTTCTAAAATGTGGGCCCAGATGGAGGAGTTTGAGCCCAATGCTATGGTTAATAACTCAAAAGAAGGATACGCAAGGGTGAAGGAGGGAAATTACGCTTTTCTATGGGATAGCACTGTAAATAAATACGAGGCGATTCAGGACTGCACGTTGGTCGAAATAAACCCAGCGTTTGATATGAAAGGTTTTGGTATAGGTGTTCCTCCCGGGGCGCCGTACCTAGACGATTTGACTATGGCCATCCTGAATTTAAGCGACACGGGAAAGTTAGCAGAAATAGAAAACAGGTATAGGTCATTTGTATTCGTTTGGGCTAGAGCGTTACCAATCCCATTTCAAGCTGCATAGTCTTGTGTGCGCATGCGTTTTGCGATCAGGTCGATACATCTGCATCGATCCTGAGCCCCGGAGGTGGCTGCGTTTCATGTCGAGCAATAATCTGTGTATCCCTACTCCAACTTCAATGGTAAGATAATGTATCACGGATATTTTCGCGGGCCACGAAAATCATCGTTTATTTACATTTTGCTTGACTCTGACTGGTCTTTCTTTGTCGTTTGAGTAATTTGTTGGTGGCATGCCCCTCTGGAAATTATTTTGATACCGAAAGTGTTCAATTTGGTGGGTTGGCATGTCCCAAAAGTCCAAAATAACATACATAAATGTAAATATCCATGTTTACAAACATTGAATGTAAACAATGAAGTCATGATACATAATCTTTAAAAGCATAAGAGGCGATATCAAGCATCGACTCGGGTAACAATTTACACCATATTCTACAAGACTTTCTGGCCCGAACTTATAAAAGATGTCTATCGCTTAGACAAGTCTAACCCGCCAAGACAAGTCTAAATCAGTCGTCTAGCTTAAACTGCGATTACATTGCAAATTTAACTAAAAGTGCAGTTAGTTTGTTTAAAAGATTTCTTTTTTTATACAGCTGCAGACAATCAGTCGATTATGCATTTTCTTCCGAATACGAGATGTTACGTTTTACTAAAATGTTGAGTGCACCAAAGCTGCGTGTACACTGACAACATTTCTCACGATCAATTGACCCCTCTATACACTGGCCAACAAATTATAGCAACATTTAAATAAAAAAGGTGTTATTACACTGTACCTCGAATTTTGGGAAATGTTGGAAAAATTTTGCCAGTGTACATTTGTACCCAGACGTTTAGTTGAAAGTCATAGTTTTAGAGAATAGCATTGTTTATGGATCCTGAACGGAGAAAAAAAAACGCAAGAACAAAACTTGCTTAAAATTTTGATGATAATATGCTTACATGTAACTTCAAATCCGGGCTATCAAGTTTATAGAAATCCTTTTTTATTAAATCAAACTTTTTAAGGCTTCGTCTGCTCAGTTATTCCACAACAAAGCCCCTTATCCGTTGAACATGACCGTTATGCACTAAATACCACCGGTTTTCAGTGCATAGCGGACAAAGAATCGCACTTTGCCTTTTATAGTATAGATTTTCCCGTACATTTTGAACCTCTGTGTACCTCGATAAGGATACGTATAAGTTCTGGACTTCAACCTCTGGTAACTTCTCTCGATGGAATGCGTGTACATGGACATCCCGTTGTACACCAATTTCGGACTGTCCACTGTGACTTGCACTGCACGCGCTAATCGCTTCTTGTTGCACTTTACCCAGAGGCAGGTTTTTGGCAAAAAGGTATAAAGAATGCCCGATCTGTTTCTAAAATCATTTTTCATTGCATTCATATGCATTCATTGCATGAATGCACACTGTTCCATTTGATTCAATATAGTACACCATCACGTGTATCACTTCAGAGAGAAGTATAAGTAAAGTACTTTGCCATTTTGTGTGTCGTTTTTTTGTGCTGTATTTTGGATAACTTCAGAGAGAAGGGGATACTTTTTTCATACCTAATGATAAGTATAAAACCATTCCTCTTCTATATGCCCATCTCTTTTTTTCTTGTTTTCTTCTAACACAGGACTTTCTTTATTGTGCAATCTTTTTTCCTATGTCTGGTTCACGACAGACGGACGGAAGAATCGTCTGATGTTCACTGATGAACGACGAGCATATGACTAATATTAGGGAGGTTAAGAAATCAAACGATAAACGTAACCTTTACGACAACGTTATTTTTCACACTACATAGGCCTATTCACCAGATTTTATATTGCATTTTCAGTATAAAAATAACGTTGTCGTTAACGTTTACGTATATCGCTTGATTTCTTAACCTCACTAATAAAAACTTATGCAGGCGTGGTGTACGTGTGTGGTGATTCATGTTTTTTCGTTGAACTATGCTAGTTTTTCAATTTTAATTCTTCCAGGCGAGAAGGTGAAGCATAACATAATGTCGAAGCCGGCTGCAGAGGCTCGGTCCATTACAAGTCGACATCTTGACCCAAATATTAAAGAAAATGACATAAAACTACTCCTAATGACACTCGCCTTTCGATTCCGGATCTCCAACTTCGTCACACTGACAGATGCAAGGTTAACTGGACGAATACTAAGGATGGTTAGTTTTTAGTCATTATTTACATGTAAAGGATTGCAGTTAAAGTTCAGTTGGGCCTGCTTCTCTGCGTCTGTTCGTTTGGGAGGACCTGCTCAGGTGTTTTGGTGGATAGTTGCCCCGGTTTCTTAGTCTGGACTGCGGGGAGAAGGCTGAACCGTTTCAGATTCTCGGCGTCATGACATCGACCAGCGGACAAAATTTTCGGTAGACGGTGACCATACATGTCCTTGACATCTTTTTATTCCAGGCCCGATATCTCACTATACTGGGCGTGCACTACAAGTGGGTCGTGCTGAATCTGGTATGTACATGTATATGTATCTGTAGGATTTGCATTTGCATTGTATACACCTTGGAGACGAGGTTGGGCTTTAGAATCATTATGATAGCCTTTAGTGGGGTTCATGTTCGAACCAATTGAATGTATTGTTTCTACTGCAGGGTTCGGAAAACTTCGGGTTCGATGTTTTCAAGAGCCTGTTAGCCAACTGCACCCAGATCAACCTCGCCCAAGATACAGTACGCACCCCAACAATGGGTAAGAACGTGCTAGAGATGAAGGAAGCCGCACAAATCATTGAGAGCATACGACAGGACGCGAGGATTGGCCCAGTGGAACCTGCCTTCATAGAGCACGAGTTACGCCAGGTAAAATTTCCGTTCGGCATGTCCCGAAACTCCTGCCGCAGTTTCAAACCGCTACCCACTACGTTACCCGCGCTCTGAAACTGCTTCAGTTGATGCAATCCTTAAAGTATCACTAATAGGCGGCGTTAGCTGTCCGATTTGGGGATCCCCGCTGGGAATCTGCCGCGAATATGAGAATATAGAGGGTGAGGTCAGAATTCCGTGTATGTTATGTGTTATGTGTCAATGTTACAGGTCTGTTACAGATCTGTAACATTTACCACCGATTCTGACCTCACAACAAACAGGCATGTAACATGGTAACGCGGGCAGGGGACCAGTCTAGACCTTCCGACAGTTTAATGTACATGTAACATGCAAAATGTACAGCTGATCAAAAATAATGTCGCTGATGTTTTAAACATCCTTACCGACCGTTTCTTGATTTCCAGCGAAACTACACAGGTTTGACGGGCCACATTAAGTTTGACAAGAAGGGTAAACGAGTGAATTACGTGCTATCTCTGGAAGTATTTTTCCTCTCTCGACGCACCAAAAGTGGAGAATGGAAAATGGAAAAGGAGTCACTTTTTGACAAGAGAATAAAATGGGTGAAAGGGGCGACCCAGGGAGAAAAAACGCAGACGCTGAAACTAAGGAAACCCAAAATTGTGGTCATATTGGTGTGTATAATTCGATACTTGTTATTCTGATCAAAGTGTTCTTAAAGTTAAGACAACAAACATTAGTCTTCGATTGGAACAGCAATAGTAAGAATCACGTTCGTTTATCAACAATTGGCTGCCGGATTTCAGCTCTTCACGCTTTCATTCACAGTACATGTAAGCATTGGAATAAGCAGTTAAAGTGAAAAATTAATAATGATTGTTGACTTCCTATTTTTCTAAGAACGAATATTCTTATCCTGGGAAATCAATACTGTGGAGATTAGAATGAGTTAATATTCTTAAAATTTGGCTACTGAAGGCTCAAGCCACATTTTCACCTGATTATCCCGTTAGCTGAAAATATGGACTACTAAACATTCTGTCTTGGTCAGACAGACAATTAACTGACTTATGAAGGATATCCTTGTGAAACAGATTACCCATCGGAACATTTTCCGTAAAATTGTTACACATCATTAATCCCTTTATTTTACAGGAGAGACCTTTCATTATGCTCAAAAAGGACGCGGACAAATATGAGGGCAATGACCGATATGAAGGCTTCTCTATTGACCTTATAAAACAGATATCAAAGATGTTGAAATTTGAATACGTCCTTTATGAGGTACCTGATGGAAAGTTTGGTGCAAGGAATTCGACTGGAGAATGGAATGGGGTTATTAGGCAGCTGTTGATTGGGGTACGTACATTTCAAAAGTATCGAGTGCGTTTACATCTCTTTGGTTATTTTCCTTTGTATTGATACAGCTGTGTTAAAAAAGACGTGCGAGTTGGTTTAATAGAGAGGTTGAGAAATCAAACGAAAAACGTACATTTTACGACAACGTTACTTTTCATCCTACTTCTTCACCAGAGTTTTTTTGCATTTTCGACACAAGAATAACGTTTTCGTTAGCGTTTACGTTTATCGTTTGATTACTTAATCTTCCTAGTGTAGACTCTTTATCATTAACTTGTGATGCAACTTAAATCTGCATTACATGTATTACATGGCTTTGCGTTCAAGTCAAATACTATGAGTACTTAACTTATGAATGGAGAAAGAGGTTATTCGAGAGTTTAACGATAATAGGGAGTTTAAGAAATCAAACGATAAACGTTAACTTTACGACAACGTTATTTTTTGTACCGAAAATGCAATATATAATCTGGTGAATTCGCAGTATGGAAAATAACGTTGGCGTAAAGTTCACGTTTATCGTTCGATTTCTTAAACTCCTTAATATTAACACCAACGTTATTTCTGACGTACTTGTACATACATTTACAAATGTAAAAAATAATATTAACGTTAGTATCACCGTAAGCGGGACGATGTATTAAACTCTCTAATGTCGTGTCGTTTACCATCATTCATTTTCGTAAACTCTGTTGTCTGAGAAATGAGCGCTGTAAACAAACAGTTTGTGTAGATAAACAAAATCAACATTCTCACTCCAACCTTAAAGGTGCACCCTTTTTGCCTCGTTTCAGAATGCCTCAATGTCTATTGCCCCACTGAGCATCAACGCCGAGCGCGAACGCGCGGTGGATTTCACTAAACCTTTCAAAACACGCTGGGTTAACGTCCTTCTGAAAAAAACAAGGCCACAGACCTCTTACTTTCAATTTCTCAATCCGCTTGACAGCAAAGTTTGGATATGTGTCCTATTAGCAATAGTCGTTTTTGCATTACTCCTCTATTTCTTTGAGACCGCTTCGAAGAAGCTTCGCGGTGATGCGGTGATGTTTGACCTTAGCGAAAGCTTGTGGTACGCGCTTGGCGCTATTGCCCAGGGCAGTACGGAGACAACACCGGTCACAGTAGCCGGTCGGATCCTGACTAGCGCCTGGTGGTTTTTCTCACTCATTCTTATCTCATCATATACCGCTAACCTGGCCGCCTTCTTAACGGTGCGCAAAATCAACGCACCTATTTCGTCCGTCTCGGAACTAGTCTCACAGAATAAGATCCGTTACGGGACCGTGAAGGACTCCGGCATTACGAACTTCCTAAAACATTCAAAAATAGAAGTATTTTCTAAAATGTGGGCCCAGATGGAGGAGTTTGAGCCCAATGCTATGGTTAATAACTCAAAAGAAGGATACGCAAGGGTGAAGGAGGGAAATTACGCTTTTCTATGGGATAGCACTGTAAATAAATACGAGGCGATTCAGGACTGCACGTTGGTCGAAATAAACCCAGCGTTTGATATGAAAGGTTTTGGTATAGGTGTTCCTCCCGGGGCGCCGTACCTAGACGATTTGACTATGGCCATCCTGAATTTAAGCGACACGGGAAAGTTAGCAGAAATAGAAAACAGGTATAGGTCATTTGTATTCGTTTGGGCTAGAGCGTTACCAATCCCATTTCAAGCTGCATAGTCTTGTGCGCATGCGTTTTGCGATCAGGTCGATACATCTGCATCGATCCTGAGCCCCGGAGGTGGCTGCGTTTCATGTCGAGCAATAATCTGTGTACCCCTACTCCAACTTCAATGTATCACGGATATTTTCGCGGGCCACGAAAATCATTGTTTATTTACATTTTGCTTGACTCTGACTGGTCTTTCTTTGTCGTTTGAGTAATTTGTTGGCGGCATGCCCCTCTGGAAATTATTTTGATACCGAAAGTGTTCAATTTGGTGGGTTGGCATGTCCCAAAAGTCCAAAATAACATACATGTACATGTAATGTATGTTTACAAACATTGAATGTAAACAATGAAGTCATGACACATAATCTTTAAAATCATAAGATGCGATATCAAGCATCGACTCTGGTAACAATTTACACCATATTCTACAAGACTTTCTATGTTTACTAGACGAGTAGGCTACTTGTTTTTTTATCCGAACTGTCTTTCCCGACAAACCCGAATACAATCGTTAGTAACGTACATGTACTTAAAGATACAAATGTAACTAAAAGTGCGGTTATTTTGTTTAAAAGAATTCTTTTCATCCAGCTGCAGACAACCAGTATTACGGATTTTCTTTCGAATCAGAGATGTTACGTTTTACCAAAAATAGATAAGAGAGGAAAAACAAAAATGTTGAGTGCACCAAAGCTACGTGTATACACTGACAACATTTCTCATGATCAATTGACCCCTCTATACACTGGCCAACAAATTATAGCAACATTTAAATAAAAAAGGTGTTATTACCTCGAATTTTGGGAAATGTTGGAAAAATTTTGCCAGTGTACATCTGTACGCAGACGTTTAGTTGAAAGTCATAGTTTTAGAGAATAGCACTGTTTATGGATCCTGAACGGAGAAAAAAAAACGCAAGAACAAAAATTGCTTAAAATTTTGATTACATGTAACTTCAAATCCGGGCTATCAAGTTTATAGAAATCCTTTTTTATTAAATCAAACTTTTTAAGGCTTCGTCTGCTCAGTTATTCCACAACAAAGCCCCTAGCTTTAGAGATATCGCTTCGACATGGAAACGCGAAACCTGTTGCTTCCGGGATTGGCCGCGCTCTTGACTGCGCATGCGTTACGCTAGGTTTTGGTGAAGGGTTGATTTTTCTGGTAGAATCGCTAATCTCTCTGTCGTAAATCTCTTAGTCTGTTAATTAACAAGCAAATCCGAGAGATCCGTCTCTATCCTGTCTGATCTCTGATTAACTTACCAATATCCATAATCTGAGAATGACGTAAATTGTCACTGATTGCCGCATTTGGTGAGATTTTTTCTAAGAATTGCATCGTGACATGAGCTCGTACATCACTTTTTATGATAGCAAACACACCATACCCAACATCCATGCACGGATATTTCTCTCACTAATACACCCCTGCACATATACACATAAACTGCCCGCACGCAATCACTTTTTCCTACATATGATTACTGACTGTATGACTAGATTTACTGATTCTAGAATTTTTTTCACCGACTGATGCGAAATAGAATAGATTGCAGTGTTAGAGTATTTTATCAGTCATTTGATCTGCTAGGTAGATCCCTCGAATTGTTGTCAACTTTAACTTTAGATCGTGCTAATCGTAGACAATAGTGAGGTTTCGCAAATCTGACGAAACGCGAGGTACGAAATACGAAATAGGACTTCTCTTCCATGACGTGATGTATTTCGGGAAATGGTTGGTACCACAAATATCGCCTGCTGCAAGAGCGTCTTTTAGCGTATGACGTTAGACCGATAGAGTTACGGTGTATATTAAACTTAGAAATTTATCTTTCTTTTTCACTTCGCAGATACGAAGTGAAAATTTCAAAATTCAAGATGCACCATAACTCTCTTGGTCTTCCATGATATGCTAAAAGACGCACTGGCAGCAGGAACATTTGTGGTACTAACCATCTCCAGAAATACATTGGGTCATGGAAATGAAGTTGAATTTCGTATTTCGTTCTTCCTTTGTCGTCAGATTTGCGAAACCTCTCGCTACTACCCACAGAACACTTCCATTAGCAGCTCATCAAAAAGATCGGTGGCACTTACATTAACTGGAAATTGTACATGTATTAATGATTAATAATATGAGTTATTTGACTCAGCAGGGATAAATTTTTAGTAGTTCCAACACCTATGCAACTTAAGAAAACAAAACAAGTTGACAGTATACACTCCTCTAATACTGATGATAAAGAGCTGCGTCTTTTCCCCACTTTTTAGGAGTGGAACATGTCTACCCAGGCCGACACAGACACACAACACCACCTATAATGAAACCAGTGTATTTAATCACGATCAAGAAAATCATTACATACACATCCTTTACTTCCATGAACTCCTCTACAAAAAAAATATGTATATATAATTCATTGATATTTTTTCGTTTAAATTTTAGATTATTACATAATGTAAAGTTTTCTTTAGCATGGGTGAAGGGCTCGCTCTGCTTTTGCTATCTTTGTCAGGGACTTTGGATTTTTATTCTCTTTCATGGATAATTATCTATTATCTTTATACATATTGCATTTTGATTATTGGAATGTGCATCATTTCCTGCTAAATTGACGTCGTAAAGATCTACATGTTATCACTATCTTCTTGATCATTTTAAAAATACTTCCAAGTTTAGCTAATTTAAAGGTAGCCGCTTTCCTATATTCGTGTTGTGCTGATATGACACCTTGACCAAAAACCAGCTTTTGTTCACTGGTAAGGCATTTTTTGTCCTGTCATAGACCCAAAAGAAGCAATCATATAACATCCTTATGTCGTTCTGCGGAAACATCCTGTTAGCGCAAATCTGAATCCACGTTTAGGCCCTGTGGGTACCCAGGTTTCAGAAAAGTCATGTTGCCAACAAATCTTTTGCTGGCAACAACTGCTAGGGCGTTTTGAATTTTGGGAACTACATGTACAGCAGAATGGAAGACGCAGCACAGCTAAGTTTTACACCCCATAAATGTATTACCAACAGATAGAAATATGGTGCCTCGGAATTAGACAGGCATGTTCTTAATAGTTTTCAGTTGTTATATAACAGATTACGTTTTTATACAAATTAACACAAAAATGGGCCAATGTACATAAAATGTCATTTCCAATTACGTAGCTGCTTAAAAACAAAGAATAGGATTGTTTGATTCTGAGGTACATGCACTACATGTATGTTTCTATGTGTTGGTAATGCATTTATGGGGACGGTGTAAATCCAACCGTTCAAAAGTTAGCTGTACATCTTCGATTCTCCTGCACAAAGGTCAGTCGTTGCGTCTAACTGACGTCCAATGATGACGCCAGTTTCCAATATTCAAAACGCCCTAGCGGCTGTTGCCGGAAAAAGATTTTTTGGCAACCTGGCGTTTCTGAAAGCTGGGTACCGAAGGGTCCTAAATCTGGGTTCAGATTTGCTCTAACACTATGTTTTCGCAGAACGACATAAGGATATTTACTGTATACACGTACTGAGGAAATGTGATATATTACGTCATAGAAATGAAGCCCAATTTCGTATTTCGTACTTCGTGTTTCGTCAGATTTGCGAAACCTCTCACTATCAGTGAGGTTTCGCAAACCTGGCGATACACGAAGTATGAAATACGAAATTGGACTTCATTTCCATTAATATATTTCAGGAGATGGTTGGTACCACAAATATCGCCTTCAGCAAGAGAATCTTTTAGCGTATGACACAAGACCGATAGAGTTGCGGTGTATATTAAATTTCGAAATTTGTCTTTAGTTTCCACTTCGCAGTACGAAGTGGAAATTTTAAAATTAAAGATGCACCATAACTCGTTCGGTCTAACCTGATATGCTAAAAGAGGCTCTGGCAGCAGGGACATTGTGGTACCAACAGATGGTTGGTACAACAAATTTATCTTTAGCTTCCACTTCGTATATTAGATAAACAGGGCCTTAGGAAATTTGTTGCAGAAATAAACCTTCCCACATTGACTGATTTTACGTAATCTTACATTATCTGGTTGATCTGAGCCACTGACTTAATTGCACCCTGCACCCCTTTGGCCAAGTGAGCCATTCCAATCCTCTAAAGTAGCATAGATTAAGCAATCATGTAAATCAAGGCAAGGGGGAATGCATAATGGTTACGGCCCAAACATATGCTACAGATTTAGCATTGTAAAATCGTTATTATTCATCGGATTTGAAATTTAAAAGTGTTTTTGCGCAGCTGACCAAAGGTCAGCGGCGCTATTCATATGACTAAGTGGCTCAAAAGTCTGTGTGTCTGTTAAACTGGCACATTTCGCTGTCGTTAGCCCCAGAGGCATGAAACTTGGTGGAGTGGTAGGCCCTATGGAGGGCTTGAAACAGCACAGAAAAAAATTGCGATTTGACCTACATTATGCCCTCCAGGGGGCGTTTTCCGTAAAATAGAAAACCTCAATAACTTCTGAACTAGTGACTGGATCATCTCTAAATCTTTATCATAGGTGTACCTAATGACAGTACATAACATATTTAAAGGGTTTTTGGTTTGACCTACTTTTCAAGGTCGCAGAGGTCAAAGTTCAGAATTTTGCCTTTTGGTGGCACGTTTCGTAACCGCTGGCGCTATTGATCTGAAACTTGGCACATATATACCTCTAGGTCAGATTACCTATGACACCAAGTTTCGGTCCGATTTGATTCTTGGCTTGGCCAGCAGGTGGTGCAAACCAAAAACACTAAAAGTGCAATAACTCCTGAACTAACAAATGGATCATCTCCAAATTTTTATCATAGGTGTATCTAATGAGAATACATAAAATATAAAACGCCTTTTTGATTTGACCTACTTCTGAAGGTCACAGAGATCCAAATTGTATAAAAGGAAACGAACCTGTCACAGTTCGCCATTATTTCAATGAGCGGCTTCATAACTTGACCAACCGTGTATAAGAGGGGTATCGTACCTTCAACCACGTTTCGGTACAATCAGACGTCCAATATGGCTGCCAGGTGGCGTAACCGGAGAATCATCTGAGTGCTATAACAAGTTTTGAGCATTATCATATTACCCAGGCACACTTTGAGCAACCAACCTGAAATTTTTGTGAGGGTATGTCGCTCTGAGGTGAAGGTTCCTTTGGATTTCCACAGTGTAACCTATATTTGCTTGATAACCATTACAAAGGTGAATACATAATTCGTACACGTACTTGTCTTCTTTTCCCCTGTTACAACCTCTTGGGTTAGCAGGTCATAATCAGCTGAGCGCAAGGCCCATGGGCCTCTTGTTTGGTTTAACAAAGAATTCTCTGTTCAACTGCATAACATTTTAGCAATGCAACAGCCTACTTTCCATTTTGTGATTAATTAGGCAGAGAAGGAAAACAATGGGATTACGCAAAGTCAACATCTAAGGGATGTAAATGTAATGGTAGCTATTAAGAAGTGGAAATTTAAGAATCCAAGATGCACCAAAAAACTCTCTCGGTTTTACTTGACATGCTAAAAGACGGACTGGCAGCAGGGTTATTTGTGGTACCAACCATCTCCTGAAGTACATTAGATCATGGAAATGAAGTAGAATTTCGTATTTCGTACTTCGTGTTTCGTCAGGTTTGCGAAACCTCACTATCAACTGTTCCAAAACGGTACCAACTGTTATACATGTAAGCAAAAGTTCATGAGCGAGCCTTATAAATTTTTGATGCAAGTCAATGACGTGGCTTTAGCGTATCATCAAGAAGGCCCAGCTCATACCGGATATCGTTATACACGTACTGGTAAAATCACACGTCTTTGAATATGTGATATTCATGAAGACAAGATTGTTGATTGAACATGTTAAAAGCATTGCCAGTGCAATATTGGCTGGGTAAGCAACAAGCCTTTGATGTTTTATCACAAACCCACAGCTTGAAGTTGCCATGTTGGGTTTTAACCTATCGTACGTGTCAAATGAGCTTCTTCTAAGAAAACCTGTAATTTTTCCCAGGAAAAGTACCTGAAATAATGCCAGGCAACTTCAAATTCTATGACCTACATTCCCATCAGGAAAATTGAAAGCGATCAGATACAAACATACAGATGTCATTAAGGCCTCCATACACTGAATGACAAAAGTCGAAATTAGTCGAAGCTATGGTCAGTTCGACAGCACTTGATCTGGCGACATGTTCAAATACTCCACAAAAGTGTCAGAAAAAGTTAACATTTATCGAACGTTTCCACAAAAAGTATTTTGGAACGGACAATCAATTGTAGTGATTAATTTCGACTTTTATCATTCAGTGTATGGAGGTCTTTATGTACCATTGTCTCTGTCTCTTTTACATGAGATTTATTAAGGTGTAATTCCTAATCTCCTAATCTTACAGACGTAAATTCGGTGAAGTCTGATTCTTGACTTTGCCACT
>NMRB01001706.1:99985-119904 GCA_002633025.1 Notospermus geniculatus | reverse complement strand
GGGGGGGGGGGCACCCAAAATCGCAAACAGCTTTTTTCCTGAACTGAGCCAAGGATATTGGTCAAATTTTTGTTAGGTATATCTAACAAGGATACAACACAAAATACATGTACTCAAGTTTTTGATTTGACCTACTTTTAATGTCACAGAGGTCAAAGATTGTCTAGAATTACAAGGTTGGCCTGTAATGCTTAAGCTATGACGTTCAAACATTGCACATACACACTCCTGGGGTTCTGATATGACTTCTGATGACTTCGAACACCATGATAAGATGCCAAGCGGGCACAGTGCCATTGGTACTGTGTAAGATTCATTGATCTGTTGTCTCATTACTTGTGCCTATTGTTGAGCAGTTTTCATGGCGGCTTAGATTTTGGATTACCCTGCTGTGCTTACAAGAGCGAGCTTTCTTATTCTTGATGTTGGCTCCATGGGGTGGAATATAGTATTGAAGGTCATGTCCATCCTACTTCAGTGGGAGATCGTGAAAAAAAATAACCAACTACTTTTTAATGTCGATTGCTGCAAAGCATCATACATATATCAAAGAACCATTGATATAATGTACGTATTTATGGTTGCATCCACTGAATAATAATATAACACGTCAAAATAGCAGGAAATGATCTCATGTGTCTCTTCAAGACATTGGGTCATGTGAATAAAGACTAGCAAATGCTTTTACTTCATATTTGTACAGCAATGCCTAGTGCATTTGTATTGCGAA
The DNA here is from genome assembly GCA_002633025.1 of Notospermus geniculatus. Lineage (NCBI taxonomy): Eukaryota > Metazoa > Nemertea > Pilidiophora > Heteronemertea > Lineidae > Notospermus > Notospermus geniculatus. The sequence goes on along the minus strand of NMRB01001706.1, from coordinate 119,174 downwards.
ATTCAAGTAAAAGGATTTACTACTCTTTATTCATATGAATCATTATAAAGTGACTGACTTCAAGATATTTGAAAGCGGTTGTGTTTAAAATATTTCAAAAATGATTGACTTCCAGATATTGTAAAGTTATTGACGTTAAATATAAAATGCACCAAAATAATATTCAACAGAATCTCAGCAACTATTTTTAAGCCATTCCTCAAACTATCTGCCTAATTTTTTCTACTACCGGTACCCTTATTTAACCTGGTGAGTCAAGAACATGCGTTTGAAATGGAAAGGCATGTTTGTTAATACGCTCTAACACTAACGAAGGCGAATGGGATATTTCTGTTTTCCATATCTTGGTTGGCTAGCCCATTCATCGCAAGAACGTCATTGATGACGCGTGGGATACCTTGAATGACGTCATTAATCCCTGCATATTCGTAACCACTTCCTGTGCTCGTTGGCTGACCTATCGCTGTGTCTCATGCTCACCCAGCATGATATTTTCAGTGCAATGCATTACGGTAGGTAACGGTGTAGTGTAGTCAGCTTTAGAGAAACACTGCGATAAACGTAAGTAAAAGCTGCACTGGAAAGTGGTAAGATTGTTTACTGCTATGCTAGTACTAATTTTAACATACGTGTACGAGGTTGGTAGTATTAGCGCTTGATTTGAACTGTTTAAACATGACCTTGAGTCAAAACTATTAGTACATGTATTTTCCTCTATTTAATTCGTCGTTAGCCGAAGTTTCCATATCAACTCAAGTTGCTTACATTACAATACAAGAGTTAAATGAAATCATTCTCGCTTCGGATGGCTATTGCTTATTCTTCCGACTGAAGATCAGTCGAATCCATTGATTATCAATCCATTAGTTTGTAGCATGTCGTATTCTTTCCACACAGCTAGAAAGCACTGCACTTTATTAATAAGAGTGAATCACATAGGTTCAAAACCTCAATATAATTCCTCCAAGCTCAGACTGAGCACAGATCACAATATTGATATCCCTAAATTCGCCTAAGTTACGCGTAACTCTGTCTTGTATCTGAGTAACCTGCGCGTAACTTATGCCCGCTCTACACGACCAAATTTTTCATCCAATTTTCTGAATGTGCTCAATAAAGGCCTACATGCGGGTTTATACATTCAAGTCCCAAAAGGCCCAGAATCTGAATTTCCAAAAAATTGGATGGAAAATTTGATCGTGTACAGCGGACATGAGGCGTAACTTACATCTACATGTACATGTATGTTATGCGACATTTCACGCAGTTACATGTACGTGCAACCAAGACGTACGTTACGCGTGACTTACGCGAAGCCGTAGGGATGCCAATTGTGATCTGCAGTGGTATATAGATTTTTTTCATGAAAAGGGGACAGTGTTCTAAAGCATGATTCACCCTGACTTCAACATGGGCAAAATGTCAGGCCTGTGCAGCAGACACTATAAAGTGAACACAATGATTGAACCACTAACCACAGTATCTATTAGTTGATTGAGCACAACCTTGGATTTGCTATAGCATCATGAAAAGTAAACCAAGTTACCCTAGCATCATTAGGTAACTGCGACATGGATTATTTACCACCGACTTCTGCACATTTCCAATCTTGGCACTTTGCCCATGTTGAAGTAAGCTACATGTAGCCTATATTGGATGATTGAAAAATTTAGGGTTATCGTAACACTCAAATACTGTTGTGGTTGTTTCAGATGGTGGTCCATTTCCTCGTGTACCGATGAGGGGCCGCATCCCGAAATGACGCCGGAACTCGGTCTCGAGAACGTTGCCGGAGTATTCTTTGTCCTTGTTGGGGGCATAATGTTTTCCTTCATCGGCTGGGGAGTCGAGCACAAAATAAAATATTTGCGAAAACGGGTCAAGAAACAACAAGAGAGAAAGAAAGGATTGGCACATAATACTGAAATCAACTCAGACAACTTCGAAAACAAGGAACTCCGTCGTTTGAACTATAACACTGAATATGGAAATTCAGAGTATGGCTACCCTGTTTAATTTCACGACTTCTTCCTGAATTTTACCAGCAGGTCATCGACGCTACTAGATTGAGCGTTCACCTCGTGTTGGCACATGCAAGTTAGTTACATGTACATGTACCTATCAGACTAAATTATATGGGGATATTGCTGAAATAAGTGTAGAAATAGGTCATGCGCATGCTGCCATGGACCAGGTTTGAAAGGACGAAAACCTCGTGAAAATTTAGGTTTTTCCTGTCCCATTCCTCAACTCGGAGAAAAATGACTAAATCCTAGTTGAAGATAATGGGGGTGGGGTATGGTCAGAAACAGTAATGTCCTGTCCACTTACTTGTCCCACTCCCAAGCCTGGCAAAGAATGACACCGTGCGATATCTTCAATTTAGGATTTTATCATTTTTTCCGAGTTCAGGAATGGGACAGGTAAGTGGGAGTTTAGAGTATTTGCATTCGGGGGGAATACACCAGATATTTTTTACGTCCATGTCATGACCAGAGTTTTCCTCCCAATAAAAGAGGAAGTACATGTAGGCATCCATCTTTATAATAGACTATTTTTTTCCATTTGGTGAAGCACTGTTCTTTGATTCAGTACTGCGCCGGATGGCGAGAACACAAATATACGCAATGCAGAGAGGGTAAGCCAGAAGTTTTCGCTCTGCGCACCACACATTTTGCTGACATCAGACAAACTTTCACTCTAGAAATCGTCCTTGGCCTGTTTCGAATCTAGTAATGAATCTATTTATACCTGGCTTATATGTTGTAAAGGCGTCCATTATTCGCCAATAGAGCAATATAGTTTGTACGTACCACGAAGGAAGATCTCATTTTGTCAGCAGTATTCTCTTTTCGCCATTATTTTTCGCTGCTTCCTTCTTGCATTCTCAAAGTCGCAGTGACAGTGCGTAATTCGAGTGCCAATGATCCTCAAGTTCGATTTTAGTCTACGTTTAATTCTCTTTAAAATTTGTTGGCTTTTTCCTTTAAATTTATCAGACCAATTCGAAATAACGATATATGAGTAAAGTGATTTCAGGGGCTTGTTTTACAGGATGTTGTTAAGCTAAATGGTTGCATTAACTTCAACGACTTTTTTCCATTTTATAAGGTACCATTGTAGCTTCCCCTTCGGGACACATATTATGTTTGACTGGCGCTATTTCCGTGTATATCCAGTGTATCGAGGCCATCGCGCATTTCAATGAAAAAGAGTGTACGGTGCTCCATCTGCTAATAGCCTTTGGTAGTAAAGTTGAACGTCAGGCAAATCCATTCATGCTGCTTTTCAGAGGTTTAGGCGCGTATGTAGGTCATCATCTGCATATTTCCAAAAACGGCTCCGTCCCGAGGTGGACATTACTTCCGTCCCGACGATACTTCGTGAAGCAGGTGCCAGTTCTTTAATATTTATATTAGCATTTTCAAAGTTGCCAGACGATCTTGTCAGTGAAGGGTTAACGATCAGCCCAAAACACAATCCTTCGATCGCTTCTCTGCCGTCTCTCATACACACTTTACCACAAGGACTTTCCCCCGATGATCTTCTTTCGAACCGCTGGTTTTCAGCAGATCGGCTCGTTTAGCCTATTTCCAGGCCGATGGTCTATGTATGATGAGCTGTGTATGTTCACAAACTGGCATTCGCAGACTGAAGCAGCTATTGATTTTCACGCGTGCAACTTTCAACTTGGTCTGATAAAATTGTACATAAGGAAAATTCTAAGCTATACTATTTTACAGGTTGATTAGCGGCTTAAAAATTTTACACGCATTTAACTGAAATTTGTTACCATAATAATACTACTTTTTCCTTAGTTAAAACGCCTCTAATCTTAATTCTGTAACATTGGAACCTTGCTGATGGTAAGTCATTTTGGTCTGTAGCACCTATAGTTTCTCTAATTTGACAATCAACGGAAACCAAACATGGTTTTCCACTGAACGATTGCGGAATTTACCGTCAAAGGACAACCAACTTCTAAGACGTTACAAAAGATCCAAAGATTGACGTCAGAAACTAAGGGCAAAGGCAAGGTTCCACTGAAGAGATCATTACGTTTTCTTAAAATAGCATTTCGCGGAGATGACGGTTTGAGGGTTGTTTCACCTATAGCGGCTCATACATGTACGCATACATGTATAATATTATTGCACAATCTGAGGGTCAAAATGGGCAATATTTTTGCCAGTCTTTCTTCTGCCCATCATGCCAGCACGCACACGGCCCCATTTGGGCCCCATATTGTGCAAAAATACTGGATGGTGTGTCTAGGCCTTTGTGATTGCCCTGTACTACAAAAACCTTCTTCATTTTACTCTTTTTAAAAGCCCAACAGTATACGTTAGGTTTTGTATCTCGCGACGACCCATCCTACCTTTAGGCAACGTTGTATATGCATGCTTGATAAGACTGTTCAAATCGATCTATTTGGATGATCGAAGTTACCAATATTAGGCATTGGGAGTGTTACTACACATAAAAGAATGAGTTGAAGTATGTTAATGAAGAGTTAGTCACGCTATAACAGCTCGTTGAACTTCTCAAGTGAAGAAGGTATGGGGGGTCAGTTTTGTTTCGAGATAGTATCGGTCCAGCCTCGCTGTTACCACTGGCTATATATAGGTTGGACAGGAAACCAGTCTTATCAAGGTGGGGAGGGAGAAAGAGTCACCTAATGCATATTGTTGGGCTTTAATTACTCCAAACGTAACAATTTAAACACATGCCCTTTTGGTACTCTCAACATACATGTATGTCATACCGCGGTAATTGTACGATTACGACTTGCAGAAAGGAAAAATGACATAGTAAAACTGTACCTTTTCTTTGTTTGCCTCGGTGGAAGAAAGTAAGGAATTCTGCAATCACAGATAATATAGGAATCTGGGGCATCTTTGGTTCTCAAGAAATATTCTCAAAAAACAGACAGTCTCTCCCAGAAAGCTATCTTTATTCATTTGAATACATCTGCTGTAACTTTGCATTATATTGATTTTAATTTCGGATCCACTGGCATTCGGATTGGTAGAGTCCAGTTAACATATTTTCAGGTTTTATGCTGCCAACATCAACATGGACGACGTTTCCGTGTAGGAAGATAAGGAGTACGGACTATGGGACTCTCACGATATGATCATTCAATCATTATGGTGCTCAATTTGTAAATATTGTTGAGAAGAATACTGACGATCAAAGAAAGTTGAACAAGCATTTTACCGAAGACGTTTTTGATTGTTCTGCTATGCAATGTTCGCTTCAGTCACTTCAATGCTGGAGCTCAGTGTATAACACTCCAGAAGATTGTCTTAAAACAATCGAGACTCGATCGTTACAATCATCTGCCCCTGCACCCCCCCCCCCTCAAAAAATGGCATCCTGTAATATTTAACATGTCTATTCATTGGTCTCATTTTGTACGCCGGTGATTTTCCTTAATCGAAAAAAAGCTTGAATTCTAATATTTTAGCTCGCTCCTTTTCTGCAAAAATATCGTCCTTACCTATTATATACACCCTAGGTAAAGAATATACTCAAAACGAGATTAATAAGGACTTCTATCAACGAGTTTTGTTACGGATCATGTCACAATCATTGTTGGTGACGTCATTGAGGAGGTAGTGAAGTCCGACGTGAAATTAAGTTCAACCTGTCCAACCATACTCATGGTCCTACTCATGATTGAAATTGAGCATGATTTTTGTAGGCCTAACATCATGAGGCCATAATTTACTCATCTTCCTTGATTTTTTACCAATATTTCACTCTGCTTTAAGTCTCAATTTTCAGTTGACTAGAGCGTAGAATTCTGCAATATGTAATACGTTTTTATATCAAGAAACAAGTATCCTTCGACTTCATGATGCGATAGTTATTAAAAGTATTCTTTAATTCTACATTTGGCAGCAATGTTTCTTTGTTTTAGTAGATCATGGCACTGGACACGGTTTAGAATCATTTCAGAGGAAATGAATAGAAGTATACGAGGCTCAAGATGGAAATGTTCAAAACATCTATACGCTTGTTTGCGCTTTGATTCTTTCGAAAATTCTTTAATGTTTTGCAGTTGGTTTTGTCAATGTTGATTATGCTATAGACAATACGAATATTACACTGTACCAGGTGTGACAGGAATCTCCATCCCCAGGAAATTAAATCTGGTTGTATTGTTCAACATGTGGTTGGGTGTGTTTAAAAAAGTGTTGCGTCCGACACCAGAAAATTTTCACCATTCTTTTGTCAACTGGTGAAAGGCTGTTTCTTGAAACTGTACAATTTTCATGTCAGATCTAGGTATCATGGACCTCTAAATTATACATGTAGCACTGCAAACTAATTGATCTATTAACCCTTTAAAGACTGACAGCAGAAAGTAGTTTTGGTGTCGGACGGAACGATAGATTTTGTTGGTAAGATCAATATTTTTTGAAACCCTCCTTCAAATGAGTGTACACTGAACATCCCAGATGGAGTAACTAATAGTTAAAGGTCTATACATGTATTATCAAATACTACATATGGTTTTTGGAAAATCAATGGCACAAATCTTTGTGATCATTTCAAAGTTAAATTTTGCCGCATTTTCTTGGGTAACCAATTTTAAAACACATCCGGTTATGCATTGGAAACCAAGACTATTCGACTATAACTTTACAATAGTAGTCTATTGTAATTAGAACCTGTATTCTGAGGACACCCGTTCCTTTCACACCTCCACAGTGATTTCATCGGTTGATCTAAGTTAACAATGTTACATGATCATTCTGCCAGTCTCAGTATTCTCGACCGTGAGTGTATTTATACAATTTATAAATTAGAACATGCAGAAGTCGAACTCATTCTTGGGTAAAAAGGATGTACACACTGATGTCACTAATGGGACGTCTGCAAACTGCTAGCAAGTGTTGCTACTTAGACAATAGAGGCGATTCTCAGAAAAGTGACCAATAGTTTTGTCAGGATAGTTTGTTGGGCGAAAAACACACATACTTCAGTGCTTTCCCCTTCCTAACATGAACAGCGACCATATTTTATTTTTTCAGCCGGGATCATATCCCCGTGTACGTCATTCGTGGCGGCACCGGCCCGCTGGTCCTCAGTGTACCTACGAGTAGTCTTTTGCGACCCTCTACGGCAACGGTTCTGGATAACAACTCGGCTAAGTCGGGGCTACGCTACGACCGCCGAATGAAGCATTATTAGCTGTTGAACATGCAGGGATCACATACTGAACAGACTCGTATCTTAAAGATACTGTATCATGACTTCATTGTTTACATTCAGTGTTTGCAAACATGGATGTTTACACTACATGTATGTCATTTTGGATTATTGCGACATGCCGACCCACCAAACTGAATACGTTCGGTATCAAAAGAATTTCTAGAGGGGCATGCCACCAACAAATTATTCATAAGAAAAAGAAAGACTGTACACAAACAAACAAAATGTAAATAAACAATAATTTTCGTGGCCCGCGAAAATACCCATAATACATTATCTTTAATAGCTAAGTGACTGTAGTAGACCATTTAATTGGACATAAAGTTTTATCCTTCACCTTAGCCATACATAAATGAAATCCGTCAAGTTGCACTGATATAATTATCTGAACATTGCTGAACCAACAAATTTTAGGTAATAATCTCTGGCGCATGAAAGAGTTATCAAATCGTAATCTGTACGTTATCTTGAAACGGTGTCTTCTCTCACCAAAAGGACAGGAGGAATTAGCTGTCTGCGTGTTTCAGAACTCCTTTTAATTTATGGGTACACGTAATGCTGCAAATCATACATCCTTCAGTTGATGCTGTATATCGTATATCGTGGTAGAATGCACCCTCGGTGTGTCAAGCGGTCTCAATTTGTGACCTAGAATAAGTGAATTAGAATCAACGTTAGATGTAGATTAGTTCTCCAGTTACACAGGCTCCTTTACTATCGTATATGCAATGGAAAGTATTATGCATTTTCAAACACGAAAAAAACAGGAAAAATAGTCGGGAGATCAGGGGCTCGGGAGCCTTACATGGGGAGTATGCACCAAACGAAGGTTATCTTGAACTCAGGTTGAGCCACAACTTTTTCATTGTCACATTATGCCCTGGCAAACATGAACACTTGAAAAGTTGTGGCTCAACCTGAGTTCAAGATAATCTTCGTTTGATGCATACCACACCAAATTATGTTAGATAGTTTTCGGTCGTTGTGTTCTGGATTATCTTCCATATGAAATCCAGCGTTGTGTTATCGTCAACTTTGTCCCCCCCCCCCAAAAAAAACACACAGAGCACAAAAAACCGAAATAATTGGACAGCGGATAATGTACTACCATGAATATAGTACTACTAATGTCAGGTTTATCAGATGGTTTGCGCTCTTGGCGCTAACTGTTATTTGCAATTAGCTGAAGCAAACTTGACACATTAAACAACGTCAAGTAATCAAACATGATTGTATAATTTTTATGTTCATCCTCCTTCGACAGTTCCCGGTGTAACATCTGCCAGTGTTCCCCATCTGTGAGTGTTCCCCTCCTATTTTCTGACGGAATAAGCGCGACTTGACAATAGAGGACACACAGAGAAAAATGTCGATCTATCTGCCAGCGTTTGGCAAAAAATAAGAGGGACACACTCACCCACAGAAACACTGGCAGATATAACACCGGCACGGGTTGGCTTTCATTGCTGCGTTGTTTACGATCGGCGTAGTTCCGGAGTTACGAACGTCTGGGGTAGGGATTGGTCTAGAATATACCGGAAAAAAAACCGTTAACGTATCAAGACAAAAAAAAGTACCCAAGTCATGGTCATATAATATTGTCATTTTTATTACGTTTCCCTCAATGTAACTGGAGGGATGTATAAACGCCGAAGTTTGTTATGATAGTCAACATTTTGAAGTGATATTGTAAAGTATGGTGTATAATCATGTAATAAGGTTTTGACAATAAAACATTTGTAAGCCATTGCCATGTCGACTGTTTATTTCACTTGGTGGCAAATCGGATAAAGTCGGACACAACCTCAACTACTTGAACCTTATTCACGAAGCTCCCGTAACTTTCGGGAGTGCGCGAACTATTGTCCTTTTGCGGACAACCAGGGGCCGTATGCATAAAACATCTTACGTGTAAAATTTCCGCCCTAAACGTATTGTTCCAAACAAAAGATAAGGGAAATTTTACACTTAAGATGTTTTATGTATGCGGCCCTGTTGTTCACTATCAGCCTGACAAAAGGATTTGCGTACCCTTAAAGCTACGGGGACTTTGTGAATAAGGTCCGATCACAGTGGTTAACCATATGGTTTTAATCGTTCGTGACCAATACAACTTTATTCGCTATACAATGTACGTAATACGTGTCCGACTTTACATGTGTCCATCCGCTGGCTAGTTTGTGCAAACCAGATATTGATACAACGACGAATCATCAACTGGCGACGATGGCCACGCCACCAGCAAATCACATTTGTACAACCGTAAGTAGAAATCTTCTCCCGTTCACTCAAAGCACTTGCACGCCTTCAGCTTCGCCACACCGAACCTAGCAGCGGCATGCAACGACATTTCGCAGCCCAGGGCCCATATTCATAAAATCTTGCTAGCTTAGTTGGTTGCTAGTTGTGTACATTGGCTTGTACAAACTGGACACTTTAGCAAGTAACTAGGCCTACCAAGGTTTTATGAATATGGCCCCAAGTGGATGTGTGGTCTTGTCTTAGATTGCTGGCCGTTCTGGGCACTTTCATCACTCATCCAACTGTTTAATAGTATGAACTTTCCTTCCCATGGTACAACAATATAAGGCCTGCCTACGTAAAATACTGCGCCCTTTCAATTCATGATGACTGCCATCCCTGGGCCGGCCCCAGAGTGACATTTGCAGGTACAGTGTTTAGTGTTTTTCAGACACATGTAGATCTCCCAAAGGTAATTGGCTGACCTCTTGTCACTAAACTGTAATGGTGTGATGACAAACAAGAATGTTGCACAACCCTCGGCAGCCAGTGTCATGGCTGACTGGCTTTAGCTCACACCTTGAAAGAGCTATTGATTACGCCAAGACTACCGATTGCTGTGCAACACCACCATCTTTTGGTTCAACTAAGTACCTTTGGTCGGAACGATATGAAAAACACTATACATGTATTGCCGAATACGATGAGCGTCGTATGGACGCTGTATTCAAAGGACATATGCTACACGTGGCATTAACTTGCCAATGTGTGGTGCCTAGCTTGGCATTGTTACAGCACTGCATTTTAGGACAGCGAAATAGGGCCTAATGTTGGTTTCCCGTGCTATCCGAAAATTATCAAGCAGTGTGGTTCGGTGATACCACATGCCTACTTAATCCCGCAGTGTGAAAAGTTACAGCGAATTAGTACACGCTGAACGACACCAAACTGATTGAAACATGAGACAGATGATAGATGCTATTATAATTTTAGGTCAATACAACGAGTGGTTGTAAATGACACATCGAAATTGCCCAAGTAGGCCTAATTGCCTACAACAAAAAGTTAAAAAATTGATGATGCGACCACTCATTAAATGTGCTTATGTCCATTATGTTTGTTTCGAGACTGTCTGACGTAGTTATCGTCGGCTTGGAGTGTCCCTATTTGTGACGCCCATCGTTTGAGGGCTGTGGCGTGCGTGGTCGTATATTCATGCATTCACGGCAACACGATGGGCGATTTTATCTTCCGAGGGAAATCATGCCTGGTTCATTAGTTCTTACGGCAATGTAGTGGAGGCAGCACAATGATTAGGTCTTGAAGCAGGGTATGTAGCATCGATAATACTGGCTACCGTAAAAATACATGTACATGTATTTCAATCAGCAGTAGCCTTCATCCAGTGCAACGAAGGCAGTCGTGTGTGATACCACAAACCCTTTTCTACCGTATAGCCGATGCGACAAGGAACTTAGAATAATTCATCGGCAATTTCCTTATCCACACTCTAGTTAAATGGTTGGAACGATGCTGGTCGTTTCACCCCTGAAATTGTATAGCAAACCTTTCACGTTGATTGTTGTGCGACGCACGGTAAGGAAACTGTATTTTGTAATACGGGAACTTACTGGATGAGACCAACAAGCTTCTAAACGTTTTATTCGAATACCGAAGAAATTGGACGACAGGACTTTATTTATTTAGCGTATCCATCTCGCAAGGAGAATTCTCGTTTTAGAATTGAGTGAAAATCGGTGTCTTCCTTTCGCAAGTGAAAATTGTATAAAACTACACTGCACCTCAGGACCAAACATTCATAAAACTACTTAAGTCAAAGTGTGACACTTATCCTTTGTTCAACACAAAAGATAAGTATCACACTTTGACTTAAGTATCTTTATGAATATGGACCTTAGTGACCAGTAGCTTGTTGCGAAAACAAGCTACTGGTACATGAACGTTAAGACAGCGGCTCAACTCAACATTCGCTCTGGATCGTTTCGAGACAACTCATTTTCAAATTCTTTCCACCATAGCTGCAATGACGTCACAAAGTCTCGAACCAAAGCAGCTCATGCTGGACTTCTCCACTTTGCAAACACTGTATACGTTCGTCACGAGGTATATGTGGCTACCTACGGTCATCCTCGGCATCCCAGGCAACATAATGTGCATACTAGTCAGTCTTCGTAAAGGAAACAGAAAGGTCTCAACTTGTATATACATTGCTGCTCTTGCAGCTGTTGATACCATCCAACTTTCCGTAACGGTGGTATCCTTCCTTCAGATGTTCTGGAGTGAGGCTGAAATAACGAAATTGCAATATAAGTAAGCACCCGGAAGCAGAAGTCGCTTTAGACATTTTAGCGCACATGGGTGAGCTTTACTGTATCTGTCCGTCGTTGTTAACAATTCTGTGGCCCCCATGCATCAACAGGATAACCCACATTTGGTGAAATTGATAAAATTGGCCCTGCCGCATTATACTCTCTTACATGTATGTACAATCTCGGTCATAAGTTATTAACCACTGACTGGATATATTTGTAAATTACTCCGTGATCCCCCGATATTTTTTCACCACTTTTTTGGCACATGGTAGTTAGACCATTTGTCCATCATTAGGTATAATGATTTTTCTGATTATCTCAGACTGCTGTTCGCTGGACTTGAAAGCAAAGAGTGCGAAAATCCCAACAAAGTTGCCATTTTTAAGTTAAAAAATCAAATATTTTGAAAATGTTTGATGATGACATCCATTTATGCAGGCACTGGAATATTTTACAGGTGAAAATTTTCGGGAATTGCGGAGTTTCCGAAAATCTCAATCTGACCGGCAAACTTCGAACAACGGTAAAACAGAAGTCAGCCTATTGATCAGAAAATATTTAGGCCTAAGATGGACAAATGCTCTAACCACCATGCATCAAAAATTGGTGAAAAAATATTGGAGGACCACGGAGTAATTTACATATATCCGGTGGTTAATAACTTCTGACCGAGATTGTACATGTACTTATGAAATATTGAGTTGAAATATTGAGTTGAGAACCGAGCGCCAAATTCGGCATTATTGGTTCTATAGACAATATTGGGCGATTTTAATGTAATGCAGGAGGAAACCGGAGTGCCCGGAGAAAACCTGCGCTGTCAGAGAGAGTCGCCCTCTCTATCACATGAGACACGGACCCGACCGGGAATCGAACCCGCAACCTCAGCGGTGACAGGCGCCGATGTTTCCATTGCGCCACTCTGACAGCTAAGACTCTGTACTTATCTCCCAAGACATGGATTTGTGGGTTATCCTATTCATGCATGGGGTCACAGAATTATTTTTAACGAGACCACATATCTAAACCGTTAGACCGATTGATTCAAAACTTCACACACATGTACACGTAGGCTACCTCAGGGTCATAGATACCGAACAATTTTCTTGGAAATCTTGTTGTCCATTTAATCACCCTGGGGCAAAAACAAGTTTGAAATTGAAATTCCCCCTAATACCGTTGGCGGAATTTCTTACCAAATTTCTATCATAAGTACATCTAATGAGGTTACACGATAGCCTACATACGGCTTTTTGACAGGGGAATTATACAAATTGTCTCATGCAATGAATGTTCAAGAACAGCGCTTGGTATCGCGAAAGTGTGGTAAGTGAGACTGCGCGAGTCTCAGAAGAAAGTAAAATTCGTTGACCATCATTCAATCCAGATTTACCTATTATACTGCCGACACGATGGCAATTTTGTCGGGATTGCTTCTTGCCTTCATGACTGTGGACCGATTCCTTGTGGTCAGGTTTCCCTTGTCTGCTAAAGTTCGCTGTACACCTAAGAAGGCAACATCGGCAACCTTGTGGACCTCATTAATCGTGACTGCATTAAACACTCATATATTCTTTGCTTACAAAATTGTTGGAGAAGCTGGCACCGGTAGGTACTTATTAATATTAATCGTCATTAACAGCATATTAAAGATACCTTGTGTACTTTTCCCAGAGTTGCAGCAGTTTTACTCTCTGGACGTATTCGAATCCCCGTTCTTGACAACACTCGTGCTGACCCAGTTCATGTGGATGTTGACTACACGAACTGGGTCAGCACGAGTGTTTGTCAAGAACGGATGATTCGAATACGCCCATATGGCTGCTAACTCAACTCGAGAACGCCGGGCAGTTTCGAATGCCGAGAACGCGACCCGTGTCGGACCAAGAAAGTGTTCTTCTTACTCCCCCTGCACTCTGCAGTGGAGGGTTGAGAAGAACACGTTCTTGACCCGACACGGGTCGCGTTCTCGGCGTTCGAAACTGCCGTTCTCGAGTTGAATCAACAACTGCATGAACTGGGTCAGCACGAGTGTTGTCAAGAACGGGGATTCGAAAACGCCCTCTGTTTCACTACAAGGACCCGAAGCAGGCAATTATTCCATTGCACACCGGATTGGAAAAATTAGCAAGCCATCCACTGGAGAGATGGAAGGTTTCAACTGCCATGCCATGCCCATCCTTTCCATTGCGAGTAGTCATGGTAGTTGGGGTTGTGCTTGGTGCTTTTATAGAGTCAAAGTTTCAAAAGTAATAAGCCTTCTTCCTTTTCAGACATATACACACTAGCTCCAAGCTTACCTAAAACCCCCGATCTAGAAACTGTCATTTCGTTTGCACACCTGATATTTGGCAGCATCGTCCCTTTTTCACTGATTGTTGTTTGCAACATTTGGATTATAGTAACCTTGCAAATAGCAGCAAAGGAAAGAAAGGACATGCGAGTTGCTGAAAACAATGAACGCAACAAAGGAACAGGCACGCGGCATTTGACCCGGATGTTAATGGTCGTATGTGCTGTCTATGTCGTCACTTCCCTTCCATTTCGGCTGTACGAGTTAGCTTTTTCAACGCCATTAGTAAAACACCAGTACGATATGAGTCAGCCATATTGGTGGCTGAGGCACAACACACAATATCATCTTTTGTTATGTATTTGGGATTGGAATTACGGAGCGAATTTTTACTTATATTGTATTGGAGGTGGGCAAAAGTATCGAGACGACGTGAGGGCCATTATTAAAGGGATACTCCACTCATTGTGTAAAATTTTGAATTTTTGAAATACCATTAATACATTCAAATTCATTGATATCTGCAACCTGTCAGATTTTTAAAAAATCATCAAACTCGCCATTTTAAGTATTTTAATTGAATCCCAAGAGGACTATAGCACAGCATAGACTAGTACCTGGTCCTACCGATGGTGTCGCTTTTGAATTTGCTGAATGGTAGGACCAGTCGTGGCCGCCATACTTGCCTGAAACCCGGCAAGTAATTAATTATTCATGCAATGAACCTGTTAACCAATGGGAAGGCGTACATCGTGGAGCACGTGTGTTTGCAGATTATTGTAAACATCATCCGTGTCCTCGCTTCAACCGTCATTTGGAGGAATTGACGTTCAACCAGGAGGTTTTATCTTGTACAATCTGAATGGATATTATAATCGAAACACACGTAGATGAACGGATGATGCAGGTAAGTTTTTAAGGCCCGAACAATTCCAAATTTACAAATTTAACCGACGGTATTCCTCTGTACATTTTTGTATAGAGTGATGCATGGGGGGAACTGACTCGATCAAACATACGCTTTCACCCCCCAAACCACGTTTTAACCTGTTATTATAAAAGTTACTAATCTGAGAGGGCTAACATATGTCGATTCAGTTGTTGACATGCACCGAAAAACCTTTATTTCGGTGTGTTTTGTGGGGAATCAATGACGTCATTTGTTCAGTCCTCCGCGCAAAAGTGTAGTTTTGATTTGTGCCACATGCGCCACCCTGACCAATCACATTTGAGAACGGCACGGCCACTACCCGTCCTAACATTTGCTAATTTCATAACGTAGACGAGTTAGGACGGGCTTCCAGTCTAAGCACAGCACACATGATGTCATGTGTGCTCAATGCATATTTATGAAGGAACAACCAATAGGCCTATACAGTCACAGTATTAGCTCATTCTGTACAAAGGTCATCAGCCTATTGACACTAGTGACATAACAATTCACGGCATTGGTCTATATGGATTGATAAAAATTCCAAAGCTTACAATGAGTGGAGTCTCCCTTTAAAATGTTATGCAGGAAGCATCAAATGGCATCATGCACTGTTTGATACGACATTACAAGCTTGATGGGAATTTGAAATTCTCTATTAGTTCATGCTGAACGCCTCCAAAAATGGAAACCAATGATTAGATGGAGTATTTATAAATTTAATGGAACGTGTTGATGTAAAGGAATCACTCTTATTGCCAGCGTTATCACCTCCATTAAAAAGTTCGAAAATCGAAAAAATGAGGCCACAAAAAGATGCTTTTTGCCATTACGTAATATGTTGGTTGTTAGATTGTCGCTGTGGCAATCGCTCTGGAGTGTCCCTTTGGTGACGCCCATCATTTTGGAGGACAGCAATAGAAGACAATGGTTGGCATGGTTTGCTCTTGTTATTTTTCCAACATGGCTACCAAATGCATTGTTTTCCTTCAAAATGGCTGCCCATTGCAAAACTGTTTCGTGAAAGCAGGGAAAAGTGGGTGTGTTTACCGACAACGAAATGAATGAATAAAAATAAAACAGGTTTGAAGAAAATGCAGGTATTGTATTTGATTGATACAAGTTACTGGACGACGTACAAATTACCCATCCACGTAGGAGTTTCAGCAGACATGCATTGACCGCCACTTTACAAACATGTCCATTTTTCGCCAGTATGTATGTTCCGTTGTATTTGATGTTTTCAATGAGGTATGGGCCAACCCACGGGGGTCTTCTTTTTTCCCCCGCCTTTTTCTACATGTATCTGCTCTCTTGTTTTTCTTCAAAACTCTTGTGCCCACCTCAAAAAGCTGAAATCGGAAAACTTCCATTGATTCATTGTGGCAAATCCGAACAATTCCCAAAATGTTTTAACCAGTGGACAGCTGCATTATTTACATGTAGTATAAGAGAATTGAGGGGTATTCTCTTAAATGCCTCAATTCTTATTTATTTTCGCGGTATTTACCAAGGCAAAGTCACATCATACCTTTCGCTGAACTCTACGCTTGTCGTAATTCTTTTTCTGCCGTGTTTGGGCAGTGCTTGTGTTAGCCACTGCTCTGTCCAACAACTTGTCATTCTTGTCACCCTTGAACTTATTGAACTTTTCTATGGAAGCAGCCGATGTATCTTCGATCACCTCTGTTTCTTGCACGTCTTCTGGTTCAATCGGCCCCCTGCAAGAGAAGATGGTTTGAATTATTGCGAAGTGCTTTGTGGATGGCAGAGGGATCCACCCTATTAAAAAAACACTTAACATACATGCACTATGTCACCAGCCATTGTGTTTAGTCCACAAGTGACTAGTACAAATTGTCATATACGATTTTATTTTTAACGGATGATACTCGAGACCTACCGCCCAAACATCAAATAGAATGGCGAGAAACCTGTGGATGCATGAACGGCTGTATTGTAGGCAAATACACCCATTCTGGTAGTAGGTCATCCCAATTGTCTTTCCCTCATTTCGAAGCTTCAAGATCTGTCGTTCCAAAGTTTGGATTATACCTTTCTGAAAGCAAAATGAAGTATTGACGAAATCACTGATGGACCTGATCAAGTGCGCGCACTGCATGAGGAAAATGATATACCATCGCCGCCGTCATCATCATACACAGTAGTTTGCATTGCTTTGGGCCATCCATTTAAAAAAAATTGTGCCTTTTCTGGACCATTCGCCATCCGTTACAGCCATATGGACATGAATTGCACTCACCGGTTAGACCATGGCACTGCGGATGATATGACGAAGTTCATCTGCGATTGATCTGAAGAATCATTGTAATTTCACATATTACACAATGGACACCATGTAGAATTTCGTTCACCCCCTTTTCAGTGCGGATGACCTCTCTCCATTGATCAGTATTGGCTTCCTCTTGGCGCGAGGATTCCGGAGTCAGAATCATCAACCTCGGCTTTTGGAACTTTAACTACTCGGTACCAAAGATCCCATCCTCCAACTGAAAGACAGACATAGGCCCTACTGATCAATCTTGGTCTAAATTACATTACATTACATTACATTGGAAATCAAAAGGCCAAACGAACCCAATGACCGTCAAATACTAGCATCACTTGTCTTCATGCGAGACGAACGGTCAGGGCCAATAGTCCGCCGGATTATCGCATCTAGAAAAGGAAGTCCTATGGACAAAATGTCCCTTGGAATAATGGTCCGGGACCATCTTCCCCGTAGATGTAGTCCGGCGGACATTCACCCCTAGGAGTTGTCCACGGGACCATAGTTTCGTGACAAAATAGTCCGCCAGACAGCAATCACTAGTTCAGCGTCTGGGGGACCACGACTCCCGCATCATATACGTGTAACTGTCACCGACAAATACTAGTATTGTGAAATGACACAAAAACGTACCTTATACATGTAGTTTCTTGCCGCCGCTCGACTAATGCTTCGTTTCTGGTTGTCAAAGCATGCCTCGTACCTTTTCTCGGTAAGGTAGAAGAAAATCTCGCTTGGCTCGACAGCGAGCTTACGTTACTCGCAGTCGCATTACCTGAAGACGTGGAGGGTTAAGCCATTGCCTCTGGCTTGTGACTTTCTCACTGGAATACAACTTCTTTTATAGGGAAAATAAATGACGTAATGCAAAAAAATGTTACGTAACACCCTTATGAGTTGGAGGTTAAAGAACAGGGGCCTGTTTCATAAACGCTAAAGGCACTTCATTAACTAATAAAACTTGCTTATGCTCTAAGGAATAAACTGGATATTGACACAAGTCCAGAACGAGCATATTCAAGTATTATTAGTTAATGAGGTGCCTTTAGCGTTTATGAAACAGGCCCCAGGAAAAAAGAAAAGGTCATCAGCACGGGGATCGAACTCGGAGCATTCAGTGCAGTAGAACTCTGCCGTTCCACTACACCACAAAGGTGGTTGAGATCGGCTTGGTTTTCAACCCACATTTCAGACTTGAATGAATTGAATCGCTACACAATAAAAGGGATTCATGACTGAGGGGACGATATTTATCAGGAGGACCACGATTACTGTCACTGGTGTGACAGGGGATATAGTCCTATTAGGAATATAGTCCCCTTTCACCTCTCATGAAGGTTAGGAATAGTCGTCCGGTCAGGACATTTATCCGTAGTCCTATAGGGAATTTAGTCCTATAGGATGAAGGACCCCTTATAGTCCGAAGGACCCCTGTCCCTAGGGGCCATGGTCCTCCGGACCTTGGTCCCTGACGGACTATATCGCCTGTCACACCTGTGCTCATTGGTAAAAATAGTTTACAAGACGTCTCATTCAGTGTTCTTTGATCCGAAAAAAATGTGCGGGGCTGGCATCTGACAGGGTGTGTTCAATTTCATTCCAAGGATTTTTCCTTTTGAATCATGAATGAGGACCCGAGATCAGTGTGGGGTGTCTAGAAAGCAAAGACCTAAGATCTAAGACCTAAGACCTCTAGAAACCTAAGACCCTGGATACTAGAAACATAAGATCCTACTAGAAACCTAAGACCCTGGATACTAGAAACATAAGACCCTACTAGAAAACTAAGACCCCGGATACTAGAAACATAAGACCCTACTAGAAAACTAAGACCCTGGATACTAGAAACATAAGACCCTACTAGAAAACTAAGACCC